>PVJN01036496.1:0-21465 GCA_004026805.1 Lasiurus borealis | reverse complement strand
CGGCTCGCGAGCCACATGCAGCTTTTTGGCCCCTTGAGTGTGGCTCTTCCACAAAATACTACGGCCTGAGCAAGTCTATTTTGAAGAAGTGGCATTAGAAGAAGTTTAAGTTTAAAAAATTTGCTCTCAAAAGACATTTCAATTGTTGTACTGTTGATATTTGGCTCTGTTGACTAATGAGTTTGCCAACCACTGGTCTAGATTAAGCATGTTAACTCAAAGGCTAATGCAGGCCAAATAAATAAGGTTTAAGTTTATGTGGGCTGCAAAAAAAAAAAAGCTTCAATTTTCATAGAAATGTAGATTTATTTGGATAGAAGAATGCTGAATACAAGGGCTGAAATAAATTGTTAATATAAAATAATAGAACATTTTAATAAAAATTAATATTTTTTATATTACCAGACACTGAATAACTGCACAAGTTAATAAGCATAACACAAATAAACCTATTTTTCTTGTTCTCTGAAAGCAAAATATTTCTTGTTGTGCACACCTAACAAGTCAGTTCAAGACTAATGAGTAATGACTAATGGCAATCGGCTGCTCAAATATTCGCTGCTAGTATTAGTAGAGAGAAATGGTGCGCCTGAGCGTAAGGCGCATAAAGGAAATGAATGCAACATGATTATAGTAATCAATCATCAGCGAACGTTGTAGTTTGTTATTAGTAATTATGTTAATCAGGATATTGTAAAAATTAGCCTATGAAATTTTTATTAAAACGTTTCTTACATACTGTTATATTGGCTGGGCTGCAAAAACATTCATTGCAGACCGCGAGTTTGACATGCTTAGTCTAGAATGCTATAGTCCAGTGAAAATCAGGTCAAGTTACATCTTTGCTTAGAAGTTCCCAAAGCATTTTCATGTAAAATTTAATAATTTTGCTCACTCAGCTCCATTCATTCTGTTCTTCTTGCTCTTCTTCAAGCATCCCAGGTAGTCTCTTGCCTCAAGATTCCAAAGCTCTTTCATCCTTTGTTCTCTGCCCAGAACATTCTTCTATTCTTCCCATTCTTTCTTCATTTAGCTTTCTCCCAGCCCTGACCCTCTCTCTCTTGCCTCTACCTCTGAATTGATTCTTTCTAGGACCACCTATAACTTCCATATTACTAAAAACCAATAAAAATGTTTTCTTCTTCATTTCTCAAGACCTCTTATAGCATTTGATACTCCTTAACTCTTTTGATATTTTGAAACCTCAATTTTCCTGCCTTCTAAAAAACATGATCGTCTCATTTCCCTCTTATCTGGTTCCCCTTGCAGGTTCACTATTACTATAGCTCTCAACAGGTCCTCGCCAAACTTGTGAATCTAGATTTCTCTTTTAGAGTCCAGATTTACGTGTCCAACTGCCTTCTCACATTTCCTTTTTTATATTTTATAGGTGTGGCAAATACAACAAATCCAAAACCAAAGACATGATCCACATTCCTAATCCAGCACTAATAAAAATAAACAAAGCAACAAAGAATCCAATTTTTTTAAAGTCAGATCATCTTTGATGTCCTCTATCTCTGTCAATGGCACCAGCTTCTTATTATAGCATGCAGAGCTCTGTGTCACCTTAAATAACTTCTTCTTCCCCATCTCCTCACATATTCCTATCAATTAAATTCTATTATTTCTACCCCTCCCCCATGAAGTATCTACATGTCTCCGTTTCTTCCAGAACCACTCCATCTACACTACTATTGCATTTCACCCAGATTACTGACCGGCCATCTTTTCAATACATTGTTGTATTGAAAAAGCACATCTGTTCATATTCAAGTCCTCCAGTATAGCTTCTCCAAGGCTTTCCCATTGATATTAGGATGAAGCTAAATTCCTTTTTAAAAAAGTTATAAAAGCACTGTCTACTCTAGCCCCTCCTTGCATTCTCAATCTCAGCTCTTGGGTACTGCCTCACACTATCTTTTAGCCACACTTTTCTTACTTTTAAGTATCCGCCCATTACAGAATCTTTGCAAATGTTGTTCCCTCTCTCTCTTTCCTCAGGTAATTCATATTCATCTTTTAATTAGTAACCAGTGCATTTCTTTAATGCAATGTTCCTTTACTCCTCCATACCCCCTCCCCACCTAGGCATTGTCACTATTTAAAATTTTATGAATTTCAGTTTTTTCAAGTGCAACATTTATAGAAAAACAACTGACTGAGGGGTATAAAGAAGAGTAAAACAAATTGTGTTGAAAATGTCTATAGGAAGCATTCAATGAATTTTATTGTTTCCTCTCCTGCAGGACCCCTGCCCCCATGATTGTGTAGGACCTAGAGCTTTGCTGCTGTAAACTCTGCTTTAGGAACTGAAATAAAAAGAGAATGGCCCCTTCTTTCCATTCTTTCCACTTCTACAGGAAAATTATTTGATTAGTAATTGGGTGGCCATGATTTTTCCATAAATTCCACTTCTGGATGATTATGCCCGTTTCTAGTAGAACACATAAATTCCAATGATGTGAGGCTGATATTTTCAAATTGCTACAAGAGACATTGTCAAGTTATGTAAGCACACAGGGAACAAGGAGGGGGAAGAGCAGGAGATACCACTAGACTAGAAGAAAGCTAGGAGAAGTCAAACCCCCTGTCTGCACATGTTGCCACACAATCAAGCAAAAACACACAATATTAAGCAATGTTCGTTTGATACAGTAGCATTCATTTTAGCATGAAATTTTAGAAAATCACTTGTGATTCGTTATCGTAAGTCCTGATCTACACAGCAGCTCATCCTTGATATGAGAAAACACAATTCTCAGTTTACTTACAGGTGATGGCAGCCTTAGCCCTCAAGGGGCTTCGTTTTCTCTACTGATCACTTCATTTTTAAATGTGCTTGAGGTTTATAATTTATTTTCTAATCACTTAGTTCTTATGTCTCACTCTTTTTTACACATCATCATCCTTAATGGAAAAGAGTGTGGGTGCATAAACAGTGTGTGACATCAGATGACATTCAATTTTGCATGTGCATATTTGTAATGCAAAAACATTCACATGCCTATGTGGTATCTGTGATATAAAAGTAATAACAATTCCATTGACATTGGAGTGCTTCTTGCTTAACCCTCTCTGCTAACACCGTCCTATGCAGAAGCAACTCACATAGGAGGCTGATCCAGAGGACACTGGGAATTGGATTAGGAAAAGTGTCTCCGAACCCTACCAATGACATTCTTTCTCCTCTTCCTGCAATCCATTGATGTTCAGGAGATGGAATTTCATCCCTTGGGGGACTCTGTTTGAAATCAATGTGACCGGATCTCCCTTCCACTTTGTGCCTGTAAATTCTCTTGCAGGAAAGAAAGTGGCTTTTCCCGGTGGAATCAGCCACCCTAGCTTCCAGGAAGTGAAGTGGGGAACCTAATGTCCCAAGGAGTAAGCCCACTGAACGCTCATCTCTTCAGTGTTTGTGTCTTATACTGAGGCGTGAAATTCAGATAACGGCTGCACTGCACGCATCTACCATCATTTACTTAAGCGTTCATCCGATGAACATTTAGACAGTTTCCAATTTTTTATTACTAAAATGAAAACTGTGATTAATATCTTTATGCAAAAATCTTTTCATTTCAGATTATTATTTGAGGATGGATTCTGGGAAGAGGAATTACAGGGTCGGAAGGAGGGTAGATTACTTTCCGCTAAACATATACTTGAGGTGAGCTGCACTAAAAGCTTGGGACATTCTTGAGAATTAGACAGACTAGAGTTACTGAAAGTATAAGCCACAAAAAAAGCATAAAAGCAAAAAGGAAAGAGAGAAAGGAAGGTGAAAAAGTGCCAAAGATATACTTCACCTATTACACAAGTAGGCTTTGGGCTGGTTCTGCATAAGATAAAAGAGCCTTTATTTTACTTCCTTTTCATATGATCTCTGTATCCAGGATCTAGGTCTTGGGCTAAAAATGTTACTGCTCAAGGTCAGTTATATTATAAGTTAAAAAACAAAACTTTGTGTTTGCTTGTATGGTTATGCAGATTCCAAATTCAGAACATGGAACTAGCAACCGACTTGAGGAGGAAAAAATGTGAAATATTCAAAGGCATAGATTCCAGAAAGTAAGTAGATGGATGGGTTTGAAAATTGGTTCCATCAATTCCTGTGTGATCTTAAACAAGATATCTAATGTCTCTATGCCTCAATGTCCTCATCTATGAAATGGGAACAAGTAACCCATAAAGTTGCTGTGAAGATTGAAAGAGTTAATAGTAGAAAAGTATTTAGGCTGAAACTGGTTTGACTCAGTGGATAGAGCATCGGCCTGCAGACTAGAAGGTCCCAGGTTCAATTCCAATCAAGGGCATGTACCTTAGTTGCGGCACATCCCCTATAAGAGGTGTGGAGGAGGCAGCTGATTAATGTTTCTCTCTCATCGATGTTTCTAACTCTTTATCCCTCTCCTTTTCTCTCTGTAAAAAATCAACAAAATATATATACTTTAAAAAAGTATTTAGAATAGTACCTGGCACATAATAAGCACTATAAAAATATTTACTGTTATTATTATGAAGTTGAGAAAATAACAAAAGCTGGGAAAAACCTCTTTAGTATGGAAAGAATATTAACAGAGAAAAAAACCGGAGTGAAAAACATGGCCGTGGAATAATCAGATGTGTCCTAAGCCTTGTCCCGGAACAGACAGAAAGAACAGCTGTGGGCTGTATGGGGAGTGTTTGTGGTGAGTTGAGGGACAGCTATGCTCTAGGAGACTGTGGGGGACTGCTGGATGGGGCTCACCTAACCGGGCAGCCCCCACTGTTGCTGGGTTCCCTCAGGGAGTGACAGGCTAGGACATGGAGACCACACCATCTTTAAATGGAAAGTGGATGTTATCAGAAGCCTGAAAATCTACAACTATAGCACCCACAGAACAGCTGCGAACTCCAGAATGCCATTCCCCAATTGGCGCAAACATGCGGATTCAGAGGAGCTCTACACTCCACCATGGAAAGGTCAGATTTTGCTTGGGATAAGGTGAGGTCTCTGGTCCTAGCAGAAGAGAGAAACACATGTACTGTGGGAGGTGGAGGACCAGATAAAGTTTGCGCCTAAAAAAATCCATGGCTGTTGGGGCTGGCATGATCCATAAATGTGGAAGGGGGTCTTCAGAGCAGCTAATAGAAGGGAACTCTAAAAAGTGACCTATTTTGATCTGAAGCAAAAAGACATCCTAAAATTTTTAAAAGTGTGTCAGTTGCTTAGACCCAAGCGGGAAGAAGTCTGCACAGACTTACACGCAGGCTCAGGGTTCACACACTTATGCTGACTCTTTGTTTTCCCCCATTTATCTTCTTTAAATCCTTGCTTCTGATTACTAAGCCCAATACATAGGGGACTGTAGGGGAAAGTTGTTTTTCTGGAACCTGGGGATCAGAGCAGGGAATAACCATCAGAGAACCAGCTCTGGGGCAACCCACTTCCACAAACTGACATTGAATGCCACAGGGAAAGCAGGATCTAAGCACTGGATAGAGAGGACCTATAGATCTGGAGGTTAATCCAGATACTGCCACCCAGGGGTTGAATCACAAATTGACTCTTGTGTAAACACAAATAAAGGAATACAAGAAATGCTTAAAAATCACGACTGGCTTACAACACTGAGGAGCAGTGGAAAGCAGGGAACTGCGATATTGTCCTGACTAGGAAACAAGCAAGGCAAACAGAAGAGTAGAGGGAATGAATGAGCTTCACTACTGCACATTTTTATTTTTATTTATTTTTCACTTTTTACTTAAGAAATTATTTTTTTTCTTTTTTTCTCACTTCATTTTACCTTTTTAATTATTACATTTTTATTTTCAATCAGTATTATTACTATTACTATTTTACCTTCTTGGGAAAAAGTGTCATTTTATTTTACTTTGGGATTAATGTTCTACATTATATTTTCATCTTTCCTTTAGCATCATTTTACTCTATCACAATGTTACCTTTATCCCATCACTATCTTACTAACTATTCCCCCTTCTGTTATCCTGTTTCTCTTACCCTTTTCCTCCTTTAGAATTTTCGCATTCTTTCTTTTTATCCCCTGCTAAAATTTAACCTTTCTTATATATCCAATTTCTAATCCCCTGCTCCAAGTCAATACACAACTCTCTCTTCTCTGTCTTCACTATACAAAAAATTATTTTTCTCCCTGTCCATTTGTTGTTGTTTGCTTGATTGCTGATTATATCAATTTTTATGCTTTTTCATTTTGCTTATTTTTTGGTTTGGTTTGTTTTTGTTTGTTTTTTTGCTTCTGTTTTCCTTCGTCTCACTTGATATTAGTTGTTGTTTGTAGTTGGTATTCATCTCCAGATACTTTGTGCTGGCATTTGTTAGGATTAGTGGCTGTTCTTTTGGAGTTTTCTTCCCATATGTATAGTTTGTTCCCCTCTTCTATCATATTCTCTTTCTTTTCTCTCTTACTTTCTTTTTCATTCTCCTTTTCCCAATTTCATTTTTGCACTTCCTTCTTTTTCCCCCTCTTCTTTCTCTCCTATCCTCTAATTTTCCTTTATTTGGTGGTCACCTTTATTAACAGTTATTAATATTATGAATACATGTCTGTTTAGTGCCTTGTGCATTGTACCTGATTGTGTTGTGTTTGTGCCTTTAAATCAACGACAGAGAGAGGGAACTACATAACAAGAACATGAAGAAGAGAGACCATGGGGATATAAAGAATCAACCTACATATGAAAGAAAAGCAGGCATCACCAGAAAAGGAAGTAAAAGAAATGAAGGCAAGCAACCAGTCGGAGAGAGAATTCAGAGAAATAGCCGTAAAGTGGCTGAAAAGAATGGAAGACAAACTCAACAATATGTGTAACAACCAAGAGGAAATGAAGAAGAACCAAGAAGAAATGAAAAATGACATCACTGCTGTAAAAATGACATCTACTAGCATCAAGAGTAGAGTAGAAGAAAAAGAGGACTGCATTAGTGAGCTAGAAGACAAGTTAGGAAAAAATACCCAAGTAGATCAATTTCTAGAAAATAAAAAGCAGGAGAGACTAAGGGAACTTTGGGACACCATGAAACAAAACAACATCTGCATAATGGGAGTTCCTTAAAGAGAAGAAACTGAGCAAGAAACAGAAAACCTGTGTGAAGAAATAATGACAGAAAACTTCCCTGAACTAAGGGGGGAAAAAACACACAAATCCAAGAAGCCCACAGAGTCCCAAGCAAAATGAACCAAAAAGACTGACACCAAAGCACATTATAATTAAATTGGCAAACACCAACAACAAAGTAAGAATCTTAAAAATTACCAGAGACAGAAAGTTACCAAAAAAGAACTCCCATCAGACTAGCAACTGATTTCTCAACAGAAATGCATCAGGCCAGAAAGTAATGGAATGAAATATACAAAGTCATGCAAAGGAAGGGTCTGAATACAACAATACTGTACCTAGCAAGGCTATCAATCAAAATTGAAGGTGAAATCAGAAGCTTCACAGACAAAAAAAGAACTAAGGGAATTTATTAGCACCAAATTATCAATGCAAGAAATGCTGTAAAAAAAAAAAGAAATAGGAAGTGAAGAAGGAACAGAGGAGTAAAGAATAGAAATGGTGACAAATAAGTACCTACCAATAATAACTTTAAATGTAAATGGATTATATGGCCCAATCAAAAGACATAGGATAATGAATTGGATAAAAAAAAAAACACACCACCAATATATCTGCTGTCTACAAGAAACCTACCTCAGAAAAAAAGATACACACAAACTGAGGGTAAAGAGATGGAAAAAGATTTTTCAGGCAAATGGAAAGAAAAAAAGCTGGGGTAGCAATACATACATCTGACAAATTAGATCTCAAAGTGAAAAATATAACAAGAGAGATAAGGAAGGCCATTCCATAATACTAAAGGGAGCAATCCAACAAGAAGAAATAACTCTGGTAAACATATATGCACTGAATACAGGAGCATCCAAAAACATAAAAAAACTTCTGGAGGATATCAAAATCCTTCATAAAATTCTAGCAAATCTGATCCTCCAGTACATCAGAAAGATCATATACGATAATCAAGTAGGATTTATCCCAGGACTACAAGGATGGTACAATTTCTGCAAATCAATAAATGTGATGCATCACATAAACAAGTTGAGAGATAAAAATCACATAGTCACATCAATTGATGCAGAAAAAGCATTTGACAAAATCCAACAACCTTTCTTGATAAAAACTCTCAACATGGTGGGAATAGAAGGATCATACCTCAACATAATAAAAGCCATATACAATAAACCCACAGCTAACATCATACTCAATGGGCAAAAAAATAAAACCATTTCCCATAAAAACAGAAACAAGACAGGGATGCCCACTCTTACCACTCCTGTTCTATATAGTACTGGAAGTATTAGCCATTGCAATTATACAAGAAGAAGAAATAAAAGGCATCCAAATTGGAAAAGAAGTAAAGCTGTCCTTATTTGCAGATGACATATTGTACATAAAAAAAAACAAAAGACTCCATTAAAAAAGCTATTAGTCTTAATAAAGGAATTCAGCAATGTAGCAAAATACAAGATTAATGCCAAGAAATTTATGGCATTTCTATACACCAATTGTAAACTTACAGAAAGAGAGATTTAAAAAGCAATCCCATTTACCATTGCACCAAAAAAAGTAAGATACCTAGGAATAAACTTATTAACTAAAGGGGTAAAATACCTATACACAGAAAACTACAAGACACTGAAAAAAAAAGAGATAGAAGAAGATGTAAACAGACGGAAGAACATATCATGTTCATGAATTGGGAGAATCAACATCATTAAAATGTCTATACTACCCAAAGCAATCTATAGATTCAATGCACTACCCATTAAAATAGCAATGACATATTTCACAGACCTAGAAAGAACTCTCCAAAAATTCATCTGGAATAAAAAAAGACCCTGAATAGCCACAGCAATCCTGAGAAAGAAGAACAAAGTAGGTGGGATCTCAACACCAAATTTCAAGCTGTATTACAAAGCCACTGTTCTCAAAACAGCCTGATACTGGTACGAGAACAGACATATTGACCAATGGAATAGGTTAGAGAATCCAGATAGCGACCCAAACCACTATGCTCAATATTTGACAAAGGAGGCATGAACATACAATGGAGTCAAGACAGTCTCTTCAATAAATGGTGATGGGAAAATTGGACAGATACATGCAAAAAAATGAAACTAGACCACCAATTTACACCATACACAAAAATTAACTCAAAATGGATATAGGACTTAAATATAAGATGGGAAACCATAAAAATACTAGAGGAATCCACAGACAGAGAAATCTCAGACATATGCCAAAGCAATTTCTTCACTGGTACTATTCCTAGGGCAATGGAAGCTAAAGAGAAAAAAAATGAATTGGACTTCATCAAAATAAAAATCTTTCGCACAGCAAAAGAAACCATCAACAAAACAAGAAAGTCCACTGTATGGTAGGTCATATTTATAAATGTTATCACTGATAAAGGTTTAATCTCCAACATCTACAGCCAACTTATACAACTTAATAAAAGGAAGATAAATGATCCAATAAAAAAAAAATGGGCAATGGACCTAAATAGAATCTTTTTGAAGGAAGACAGAAGGAAGGCCAAGAGACATATGAAAACATGCTCAAAGTGACTAATTATCTGAGAGATGCAAATCAAAATGGCAATTCGGTACCATCTCACACCTGTCATAATGGCAATCATCAAAAAATCACAAACGACAAGTGTTGGTGGGGATGCAGAGAAAAAGGAACCCTCGTGCACTGCTGGTGGGAATGCAGACTGGAGCAGCCACTGTGGAGAACAATATGAAGTTTCCTCAAAAAACTAAAAATGGAACCTCCATTTGACCCAGTAATCCCACTTCTAGGAACTAGAAACTAGAAACACCAATCAAAAAGGATATTTGCACCCCTGTGTTCTTAGTGGCACAATTCACTATAACTAAGATTTGGAAACAGCCTAAATGCCCATCAGCAGATGAGTGGATCAGAAAACCATAGTACATCTACACAATGGAATACTACACTGCTATAAAAAAAGAAGGAATTCTTACCATTTGCAACAGCATGGATGGACCTGGAGAGCATTATGTTAATTGAAATAAACCAGGAAATGGAAGAAAAATATCACATGATCTCACTCATTTATGGAGAATAAAGAACATTATAACCTGATGAATAAAAAGATAGATACAGTGGCAGTACAGCATTAAATAGACAGTCAAATTACAGCGTGAAGGCTGGGGAGTATTGGGAGGGAGAGAAATAGGTCAATCAAAGGACTTGTATGCATGCATATAAGCACAACAATGGATACAAGACACTGGGGGTGGGTGAGATGAGGGCATGCGACAGGGGTTAGGGGAGGCTGGGGGAAGGTCAATGGGGAAAAAACGGAGATATGTGTACTAATATAGGTAATACATTACACAATAAAAAATATTAAATAAAAAAGAAAAAACAGGATAGTAGGAAAGCAATTTAATGTCTTACAATAATGCTAACTATGGTAGAAGGATAGCATATTTTATGTAAGCAAACAACAACAAATATGGGGTTAAAACTGATTTTTCAAAGAATTTCTGGTACACGGAAGTAAAGTCAAGACAATAAATTCAACAAAGGAAGACCGGCTAATCTGTCTTTATTAACCCAAGAAGCCAGTCATCCTTAGACTAACAGGGTATCTATAGTTAACATAATAACTATGCACCTACAGCTAGAAGCCTGGACTATACTTCAACCCTAAAGACCCAGACAACTTCATTTCAAGATTACATGTGGTTTTGAAACAAGCATATTCCTAGATTCATCTTAAACAAAACAACCAGATATTCCAGTGAGGTCTGTACTGATCCAGTTTCCAGATTGTGAAATGGAGCCCTAATTAAAGGTAACTGACACCACAAAAATGATCCCCTCCTTTCCCCCAAAAAAAGTAGAAGAAAAATATTGTTGTGACTATTTATTTCCCTCTCTCTGGCATAAATTCCTAAATATCAGAGGGAAAAAATATTAATGGGAAGGACAGAAGAAGAAAGGAGATTGTGTGTCCACATTACACAGAACAGGTACCTTAGAAAATATTGGTGGAGGTGGAGGAGTAGGAGAATAAGGAAAAAACGAAAAACTTTCCATTTCCAAATTTGGCAGCCCATATGAGACTGTGATCACTCACTCGTCTGACAAGAGTATTGTCAGTGAGCAGAGCTGGGATATAAGCCCAAAAAGTTACTTTCTGAAATCCCACAGCACTTTGACATTTATTTGATCAAACCTACCTGTTCTACAAGAGAATGCATTTATAAGGTGTATCTCCTGAGAAACCAATGAGAGGGAACATTTCTATTTTGTGTCGCTTCCAGCACCTAGCACCGTGTCTTGCATGTAGCAGACACTAAATAAACACTGAATGCATGAATAATCCTCCTAATTCGGAACTCTTTTGTCTGCCTGGCTGATTTCATTTCATTCATTCATTTTAAATACATTTTGCTAAGAAAAGTGGGTTGCTCACATTTTCCCAATGACAAGCAAACACCAGGATGTGCACTGCAAAGCATACCTAGGCTTCTTCAGCCACTTCAGTGTTTTCCCACAAAAGTTTCCCACTGATCGGTTCTACTTGGTGGACACGCATTTAAACATTTTCCTAGGGCTGTTTTTGTTCTCCCTAAACTGAAAAAAAAAATTGCATTTTCCGTTCTCTGCTTTTCCTCCTACACATTTAGCTGTTGTGCCAACTAAAAAGAGTTAGTTTAAGGGGAAAAAAAAATCTCCTGCAGGGTTTAACCAAATTTACACTGATTTGTCAAAGTACACAGAATACAGAATTGCAACCAAAATGATTATTGTCCAAGGAGGCAGACACAATGTCCTTCCGTGGTCCTCTCCCTTCTCTGGCTACCTCTTGTAATCCCCCTGATGCTATGTCAACTAATAGAAATTTACCTTTCCAATAACTTCCAGCTCCCGTGATAATTTAAAATCCTTCTCTTTTCTTTTGACTGCTTCCCTTGTATCTGGTAACTGGAGGTATGAAATTTGGACATGGGGGTTTTCGGGGGTGGGGGGGTCCCTCAGCCTGGAGCCTGGTCTGTGCCCTCTCGCAGTCTGGGAGCCCTCGGGGAATGTCCAACAGTCGGCCATCCTTAGTGCTGCTGCGGAAACTTCTAGCTGACCAGCACTCCCCCTGTAAGAGCTCACTGACAACCAGGGGACAGCTCCTGCATTGAGCATCTGCCGCCTGGTGGTCAGTGCACGTCATAGCAACTGGTCCTTCCACCTTTCGGTCTATTTGCATATTAGCTTTTTATCATATAGGATAATAATAATGCCATTCACTAAGTACCTACTATATGGTAGGTAAGTATGAGTAAATCCATGCTTACAGCAAGCATGCAAGGTAGATCTCATCACAGTCTCAATTTAGGCATAAAAAAACAGCGAATCAATTCTCCAAAAGATCTCAGCTAGTGAATGACAGAGCCAGGATTCCAGCTTGGATGTGTCTCAGGTTCAAGACGATGATGTTTCCATCATGTTCAACAGTCTGACATTTTTTGGAGAAGGTATTCTGTTCTACTCAGGCTCAGCACAGGAAACAGTGGGATGTCTCCTCTAAGTGCTGCCATCACTTAAACTCGTCCGACATAATGGTTTATACAGCTTTGTAATTAGATTTGCAAATCACATCACCCACATCTGAACACCGAGTTTCACACCCTGCCACCACCTACATCTTGCCCTACAGCATGTTAAGTACATAAAGTGCTTTGAACTCATCGGGCTTCCTCAAATCAAATATGTTAGCTCAGAATGTTCCTTGGAAAAAAAGCGTGTCCATTATTCTATTCATCCTTCAAGCCAGGCTCAACGCCCAGCTGCTCAGCAGCTTTCAAATATCCCTAAAGTCATCACATAAAAGTAGGTGGTTTTAATGCCTCCTTTCTCTCAATTTTAAACTATTTACAGTTAAAGTTTTCTTTATCATTTTTTCCCAGTTTCTGGACAAGCTTGATAAATAGTAACTCTGCCATAACATTTATTCAATTCATTAAGATTTCATCAACTTAGTTATTCCATATCCATCCTTTCCCTTTCATTCAACTATAAAACACCAAATGTATATTTCAGATATGCTGTGTTAGGTTTCCATTTTTTTAGAACTTGGAAAATTCCAAAGAATAGTTGCTAAGCCATGATGTCACAGAACCAGAAAGCCAAGTTGGTTTAGAACACTACTTAATGAATAAAAACAGTTGGGTTCAATATTTTATGTGTTTTTTTTTCTTCTTTTGTTTTACAAGGTAAAGGACTGCAGAAAACACTAAAAATGACTGTGCCATATTCAGTGTGGCATAACACAGCTGTGCAAAGCAAGGACACAGTTTGACATGTGTGAGTTTTGGTTACCACAGCATCAAGCACAGTGGGGACCACTTTATACAGTGGCACAGTGTTAGGCAAAGAAAAGACATTCGATGCTTCTTGTCTCTAGCCATAGACACTGGGCTATAGCTTGAGGATCTGTCCATTAATTCTAGAACAGGATCAGGACAAGCAACATGTTGTGGATTGCACATTCTTCATATGCAGATAGAGCTCAGAACAAAGGCTCAGAATGCTATTAGAGAACCCTTGATAACACCTGCACAGTAATCCCTGTGAATAAATGGGATTACCAACAAGAAATAACCAAAGCTTAGAGAAATCTTGGCAAAATCTTTTAAAAATTTCTAAACTGTAACTGGCCAGTGTAACTCAGTAGTTGAGTGTTAACCCAGGAACCAAGGGGTCACTGGTTTGATTCCTGGTTAGAACATTAAAAATAAAAACATTTTTAAAGCAGTCTAAACTGTAATCTGTCTTTTCTACTAAATTTGCATGTTTATGAATGCATGAGTTTAACGCTAAGTAAGTAGCACTCTTCTTTTTAAACGTATTTTTATTGACTTTAGAAGGGAGAGGAAGAGATAGGAACATTAATGATAAAAGGGAATCATTGATTAGCATCCTCTTGCACACCCCCTACTGGGGATTGAGCTCACAACCTGGGCATGTACACTTGACCAGAATCAAACCCAGAAGCCTTAAGGCCACAGCCCAATGCTCTAGCCACTGAGCAAACTGGCTAGGATGGTGGCAGTCTTCTTTAATACTATTCCTTGGCTCCAAAACAAAGCTTTGTCCAAGGTGCACCAATTTTTTAAAAAATATGATGTTTCTATGAAAGCATAAAGGTTAGAAGTCACGTAAAGAATAATTCTCAGCAGTTGTGCTAAAAATTTTATCACTTGTGGATGATGAAAAACTATAGATTTTTTGTGCTATAGTTACAGAAAGTGTCTGGTGGTGCTTTAAAGCAAGATGTCCAAGCCATATTTGACCTATAAACTTTTGTTTACAAAAATGCATTTATTAAGCAATAATATTTCCTATATGCACAAACATGGACTTATATCAAACAACAGATAGAAAAAAAAACACCACTTAAAACTTGTGATCACAATAATAACTAGTCTTAACACACTAAGTTTATGTCATTTCAATCAAACCCAAAGAAATTTGGCACTTATATTTGTTGTGATATAATAATAATCCTATATAATAATAGAGTAATATGAAAATTGACTTTCACTCCAAGACATAAGATGGCTGCCCCCATGTGGACACAAGATGGCCCCCACAAGATGGCCTACAGGGGAGGGCAGTTGTGGGCAATTAGGGGTGACCAGGCTGGCAGGGGAGGGAGTTGGGGAAGACCACGCCAGCAAGGGAGAGCAGTTGGGGAGGACCCAGGCTTGCAGGGAAGGGCAGTTGGGGGAGACCAGGCCTGTAGGGGAGGACAGTTTGGGGGACCAGGCCTGCAGGGGAGGGCAGTTGTGGGTGATCAGGCCAGAAGGGAGGACAGTAAGGAGTGACCAGGCCAGCAGGGGAGGGCAGTTTGGGGCAACCAAACTGGCAGGAGAGGGAAGTTAGGGGTGACCAGGCCAGCAGGGAGGATGGTTAGGGGCAATCAGGCCAGTTGGGGAACAGCTAGGCATTGCTCAGGATGGCAGGGGAGTGGTTAGGGGTGATCAGGCTGGCAGGCAGAAGCAGTTAGGGCAATCACTCAGGGTCAGGTAAGTGGTTGTGAGCCAGCAGTTCTGAATTGTGCGAGGGATGTCCAACTGCCCATTTAGGCCAGCGGTTGGACATCCCTCAAGGGGTCCCAGATTGGAGAGGGTGCAGGCTGGCCTGAGGGACATCCCACCAGCATAAATTTTGTGCACCGGGCCTCTAGTTTATATAATTAGAGCCTAAGCTCCATTCCCTTTCTGTGGAATGAGCAGAACAATCAGTCGCTATGATGCACATTGATCACCAAGGTCAGACACTCAATGCAGGAGCTGCTCCCTGATGGTCAGTGCATTCCCACAGGGGGCGCTGCTCAGCCAGAAGCCAGGCTCATGGCTGGCAAGCACAGCGGCAGTGGTGGAAGCCTCTCCCACCTCCGGCAGCACTAAGGGGTGGCACTATCTGAGCTGTAAGGAGCAAGCAGGTGGGCAGTAAGGAGCAAGGGATCCCAGATTGCAAGAGGGATGTCTCACTGCTGGATTAGGACCAATCCCAGCAGGCAGACCTCCCCCAAGGGGTCCCAGACTGTGAGAGGATGCAGGCCAGGCTGAGGGGAAATCCCCCACCCCAGTCACAAATTTCATGCACTGGGCCTCTAGTAGTAGTAATATAACAACAACCAAAGCTAACTATTATGTAGCTCTTCCTGTGCACAGGGAATAGTGCATACATGAATTCATTTAACTCTGTGACATCATGCAACCAGACAATAGGCATGATTCTCTGCACTAAGAATAGAGAATGCGGAACCAAGAAGAAAAATGATGAAAGAGACCCTGCCCTCCAGCAGGCTATTATTCTTGCCATGTACCAATGAATAGCACTCTTCCTCTCCCAAGTGGGATTTTTATTTTAGTTACTCTATCACTCTATTCCCACTGCACATTAAGGTAAGAGAAGATGTGGGAGGGAGACAACTTAAAGCAGAAGTTGCAAGACTATAAGAAGTCACTGATGGGAAGACTATTACCCGGAAAAACTATTCTTTAACTCAGTGCAACGATGAGATTTTGGATTGTCTCCCTTGGTGAGTGGGTTCCATGTGCAGGAGGAAAATGTAAAAGATGATTTAATTAGACCAGTGGTTGGCAAACCACGGCTCTCAAGCCACATGTGGCTCTTTGGCCCCTTGAGTGTGGCTCTTCCACAAAATACTATGGCCTGGGTGAGTCTATTTTGAAGAAGTGGCTTTAGAAGAAGTTTAAGTTTAAAAAATTTGGCTCTCAAAAGAAATTTCAAACGTTGTTCTGTTGATATTTGGCTCTGTTGACTAATGACTTTGCTGACCACTGAACTAGACAAATAAAATGCAGCAGACTGGCCAACTATATAAAACTTGCCCCTTTTTATTTTGTACACATAGCTTGTTAACACTGGCCATACTCATTACCAGTTAAGAGAGTTACTGAGTTCTGGTCACTGGCACTGAAGTGGAAGTACAGGCTTCAACCATGAAATCTCCCACATGAGTAATGTTCCATGTCCTTTCTCCCATTACAGAGACCTTCAGCCACTTGTTGAGGATGGTGGAACCACTAGATGCAGAGACCCTTGATGCCTGAATATCACACCTATTGTGCTAATCTACTAAACTGGGAGAAGAGTCAGCATCTATTACTGTAGCTATATCTAACATAAGGCATAACAGGGGAAGGTTCATAGTGTTGTGAAAAGTGGGGGGAGCCTAACCCAACGTTAACAGGTCAGACAACATTTTCCATCGAAGGTGGTATTTTTACAGTGAATTTCTCAAAAGTGTTGTCTGTGCTTGCTGGCTCCGCATCATTCCCTACTTTCCTCTTATTTATTTATTTAAAATAAAACCTGTAATTCCATGCTTATAAAATAACCAGAGGCCCAGTACACAAAATCCATGCACTCAGGGGTGGAGGGGTCTCTCATCCCAGCCTGCACCCTCCTGCAGTCCAGGAGGCCTCAGAGCCTAAGCTGTCAGTTGGACATCCTTAGGGGTGTCGTGGAGGTGGGAGAGGTTCCTGCCACTGCCACTGTGTTCGCCAGCCATGAGCCCAGCTTCTGGCTGAGCGGTGCTTCCCCTGTGGGAGTGCACTGACCACCAGGGGGCAGCCCCTGCATTGGGCATCTAACCCCTGGTGGTCAGTGCACATCATAGTGACCAGTCATTCTGCTATCCAATCAATTTGCATATTAGTCTTTTATTATATAGGATGTATTAAACTGTATATTCAACTCAAAGAGCAATCATGTTTATATACCATCAAGTGTGTTTTTACTATCGCTCAGACTAAAAAGTGGAACACTATAAATATATTTAAAGATATCTAGCATGACCTTCCCCAATCATATCCCCCCTCCCTTCCTCCATGAATGACCACAATTCTGAATGTTTTAACTACTTTTCTGACATTCTCTGAAGTTTTTCCACATATAAATATATTCCAACCCAACGTATTAATGAATTTTGACCTTATATAAATGGAATGATTTGCATAAATTTTTTCGCCACTTGCTTTTTTCCCCTAAGCATTTTGGTTCTGAAACTAATCCTTATTGATGAATATGAATGCTCCTTACTTATATGAATACTGGTATAGCACTCTTGTCTATCCATTTTTATTTATATATATTTACCTCTCCTACCGTTGGTGAATGAGTATGGGTTTCTGTATTTTCATTTGTTTATTTCATTACAATCATTCTAGGAACATTCCATGTTTCCTGGTGTACATGTGCAAGAGTTTCTCTACAGTATATACCCCTAATCTATAAATCTGTATATCTTCAAATTTTATGGCTAATGCCAAATTATTTCCAAAGTGCTTGTATATGCCCAAAGCAGTGCTGTTTCTAATCCTGTCCAAAATTGATTATTGTCATAATTTTCAGATGACTAATATTGAGAAATAATATCTCAGTAAGGTTTTATTTTTTATTTTTCTAATTATTAATATTGAACAGCTTTTCAAGTTTATTGGTCACTAGGATACAATTTCTGAATAATGTCTGTTATAATCATGTTTGTATTTTGCTACAATGCTATTTATTATTTTATTATTGATACTTATATATTCTGGATAGTAATCCTTGTGGGTTAAATATACTTCATGTTTCTCCTCCTTCTCCTGTAACCTGTCTTCTCAGTTGCTTTACTGCAGCTTTTTATGGAAAAAAATTAGTCAATAAATTTTATACATTCAAATTAATTGCACTTTTTATTATGATTTACACTTTTTGTGTCTCATTTGTTAACACATTCCTGACTTCACAGAAGTATCTTCCTTCAATGCTAAGCAGTATTTCAGGTATTGAAGATATAGCAACAAATAAAACAGACCAAAAATATCTGACAACCTAGTAGGGAAATCTAGACAGTATTGAGTACACAGAATATATGAATTGTATACAGAGAGAAATACTGTGCAGATATTTTTAAAAGGTAAGGAAAGGGGATAGTGAGTGTAAGTAGAAGGTGGTAGTGGAAAGTGGAGGCAGGTGATTTAAAGCATAGTTGGATGGCCTGAGAAAGTGACATCTGAACAGAGTTCTGATGGAATTGAGAAAGAGACCCAAGTACATATCTGAGACAAGAACCTTCCAGGACTAACGAAGAGAAAATGCAAAGATTGTGAGAGGTGGGAGCATAGCTACTGGGCTCTACAAAACTAGAAAAGACAGTCCGGTCAGAGAAAAACAGGCAAGGAAAAGAGTTGTAGAAAATTTCTTCCAAACCTGATCTTCCTCCAAACTTCTCATCTCTGTAAAATAAAAGTCTATTCTTCCAGTTGCTCGAGACAAAATCCTTGAAGTCATTCATGACACCTCCTTTTTCCTCTCATTCCTCAACCAATTGGAATCTGACTGTTTTTATCTCCTCCATTGGTATCGCTGTCATCCAAGTCCATATCAGCCATCTGAACTTCTGTAACAGGTTTCTAAGTGGTTTCCAGTCCTCTGACTTCATCTATTATTCTCCCTCTTACAATTGCTAACTTCAGGTGCTCTCTCTCTGTCTCTCTCTCTCTGTCTCTCTGTCTCTCTCTCTCTCTCTCTCTCTCTCTCTCTCTATCTATCTATCTATCTATCTCTCTCTCTTTCTCTCTCTCTCTCTCTTACACACACACACAGACATACAAACACAAATGCATACATGCACACACATACCCAATTATAAATTACCTCCTTGAGAGGAAGACTTAATTGCAGATTGGCAACCTTGGTGGTTTTTGTTAGTACTAAAAGAACTCTCTGGAAGGTGGCTTTATTGCTTACCTACTATATTTTTCTACTTAAGAACAATAAAAATTATAGAGAACACTGAACTCTATTTTTAGTTCTTGCCTGAGTATCAACCAAGATATTTCTCTAATTACTTGTAATACAAGACAACAAAAGTTTTGCTTAATGATTCCCTTTAGAAAATAAAAGCTACCATCTGACTAATGTGGCTCAGCTGTTGGACCAGGAGGTTCAGTTCCAGGTAAGGGCACATGCCTTGGTTTCGGTCTTGATCTCCAGTAGGCGACATGCAGGAGGCAGCCAATCAATGATTCTCTCTCATCATTGATGTTTCTATCTCTCTCTCCCTCTCCTTTCCTCTCTAAAATCAATTACACACACACACACACACACACACACACACACATGATACACTTAAAAATTAGCATTCCAAAGTAAAGTAAAATACATATAATCAAAAATTACAAGATAGCCCTAGCCAGTTTTGCTCAGCAGAGAGAGCATTGGTCCCAGACTGAAGGGCCACCGGTTCGATTCCAGTCAAGGGTACATACCTCAGTTAAAAGTTCCCTGGCCTCAGTCAGGGTGCATCCAGGAGACAACCAATCGATGTATCTTTCTCACATCAATGCATATAAGCCTACCAATGGACACAGCCATGAGGTGGGTGACGGAATAAGTGGTGGGGGGGCAATGGGAGATAAGAACACATATGTCATACCTTAATCAATAAAGAAAAAAAGAAAAGAAAAAAATGTTCTCCTTCTCCCTTCCACCCAAAAAAAATCAGTGGGAAAATATTGCTGGGTGAGGATAAACCCCCAAAAATAATTAATAATAATAATAATACATATGCTTACATAAAAATCAGGCATCTCAGACACTTCTATCTAGTCCTATGTGGGGGTCTGGTCTGTTCATCTAAAGCAGCGGTTCTCAACCTGTGGGTCGCGACCCCTTTGGGGTCAAACGAGCCTTTCACAAGGGTCATCTGAAACCATCGGGAAATGTAGCCATGTAGTTTACTGTTGTTATATTAAGACTGCTACCCATGCTACACCATGCTTCAAGAAAAAATTTCATTTATTAGTAATTAGAAATAAATATTTCACAATATCTAATTGTGATTATCACTATGCTTTAATTATGTTCAATTTGTTAACAATGAAAATACATCCCGCATATCAGATATTTACATTACAACTCATAACAGTAGCAAAATTACAGTTACGAAGTAGCAACGGAAATAATTTTATGGTTGGGGGTCACCACAACATGAGGAATCGTATTAAAGGGTCTTGGCATTAGGAAGGTTGAGAACCACTGATCTAAAGCCTTTAGTGGCATAGTTAGGTAAGAAGGTTTATATGCCTAATATTTAAAAGAATAGAAAGAAAACAAGACAATGAACAGGTAATAGCCTCATTTTCCCCCACAATGCAAATGATTTCAGCTGCAACAGCCTTAAACATGTATAGCTAACTAAATTTTTTATGAGATGCTACTAAGAAGGTTCAATCCAGTTCCTGAGAATAATAGCCTGGACACACTGAGTCTCTTAGAAAGCAAGTTGCCAGGTCTTTTTCTACTAAATTGAAATTTTCATCAAAAGATTGAGGCAAGCTGAGCAACAACTCTGCCCTACATAATCCCAACTCTTTTATTCAACATACCTGCTTGGTTCTTTTCCTTTATAACTGTCTTATAAAGAAAAAAATAGTTATCAGAAATAAAGTGCAAATTAAAAAAGGAAACACTCATGCCACTGGCAACATTATTATCAGAAGAAGAGAAATTCTTATTTTTAGTAAGCAGTGGTAGAATATTAACATTTAGATATCATACTCCCCCAAATGTCATTACCCCCCCCCCTTTTTTTTTTGCTATTTCAGGTCTGCCTGAAATCATAAAATGACTTTTTTTGTACCGTCTCCACAATATTTTTGCATATAGAGGCATAGTAACACATTATTAATATTTATGAGCCTGGCAAAGTCAGTACAGCTTGGCTCTCAAAAAGGCCACCCTGCCTCGCCTCCCACCAACAAAAAAAAGCAACAAAATTAGTTTAGAAGAGTTTAGTGAAATAACCTGAGAGAAAATACATTTAGATCA
>PVJN01036495.1:0-21470 GCA_004026805.1 Lasiurus borealis | reverse complement strand
GAGAGATGCAAATCAAAACGACAATGCGATACCATCTTACACCGGTCAGAATGGCAATCATCAACAAATCAACAAACGACAATTGTTGGCGAGGATGCGAAGGAAAAGGAACCCTTGTGCACTGTTGGTGGGAATGCAGACTGGTGCAGCCATTGTGGAGAACAGTATGTGGTTTCCTTAAAAAACTAAAAATGGATCTCCCATTTGACCCAGCAATCCCACTCTTAGGAATTTATCTTAAGAAATCACAAACACCAATCAGAAAGGATTTATGCACCCCTATGTTCATAGCAGCACAATTTACAATAGCTACAATTTGGAAACAGCCCAGGTGCCCGTCAGCAGATGAGTGGATCAGAAAACTGTGGTACATCTACACAATGGAATTCTATGTTGCCATTACAAAGAAGGAATTCTCACCATTTGCAGCAACCTGGATGGAACTGGAGAGCCTTATGCTTAGTGAAATAAGCCAGTCAATGAGAGAGAAGCATCACATGATCTCACTCATTGGTGGATAATAAAGAACATTATAAACTGATGAACAAAAGGATAGATCCAGAGGCAGTAAAGCTTCAAACAGACTGTGAAATTACAGCAGGAAGATTAAAGTTAGGTGAGGTAGATAAGAGATCAAACAAAGGACTTGTATGCATGCATATAAGCATAACCAATGAACATAGACACTGGGGGGATTGGGGTATGCCTGGGAGGGAGGGGGGGCAATGGGGAGATATGTATATAAAATTTAATAATAAAAAAAAAACTAAAGGAAATACCATGGAACAAATAAGAGTATTTACTAAAAAAAAAAAAAATGCTGGAGAAAGAGAAGTTGTCAGAATTACTTATACCTCAAATCAACTTCGTGTCCGTTTATAATGGTGTGTTTTTGTGGGGTAGAGGGAGATTGAAATGTTACAATAGCTTTTCCAACTTGTAAGTCTGTCTTATTGAGTCAACCTCAGATGCATGTAGCAAATGTTGGGAAATCACTTAAGTTGCCTAAGTTTGGGGAAGTCAATAGACCACTGGCCTTGAACCCCAAGAAACCATGGCTTCTAGAGTCTGCCTTTGATACAACTGATGAGATACAGTCAGTGTGTTGAGGGAAAAATCAGATCCTATAAGACCTAACTAGGCCCAAATGGTTAAGTGCTCTACATAATATGGGAGGTAAATTGTGGTGCTGCCTAAATACAGAGTAGTGGGAGATGAGAAACCCTCAGGCATGTATCAGGATCTGAAGAGGCTGCAGAGAGAAAGTATATTGGTGCCAGTGCCCTGTTGGGAGTGGGAATATGTATAAATGAAAAAGAAAACCTAACATTTATTGACCACCACCCTCCCCTTTCCCATTGGTCTGCCTTTATGAAGCTTATTCTTTAGTGAAGAAGAGTCTTTAAAAAAATGTTTTTATTAATTTCAGAGAGAGGAATGGAGTGGGGGGGAGAGATAGAAACATCAGTGATGAGAGAGGATGATCCATTGGCTGCCTCTTATTCTCCCTCTAATGGGGATTAAGCCCAGAGTCTGGGTATATGCCCTGATTGGGAATCAAACCATGGCCTCTTGAAGGTTCATAGGTTGATCAACCACTTGCCACACCAGTCGGCAAGAAGAGTCTTTAAATGAGCAATTTAAATTCTGTTGTAAGGTAGGAGCCTTAAACAGAGGAATTTAGGACTTCCTTGAAGATATGAGGCTGAGTTTGGGCAAGGTTTGAGCTTAGTAGGGTTGGGACCAGGCAGGAAGTTATGGATGGAAGGGATTGGGAGAGTTGCTCTGGTATTGCCAGCAAGCACCCTGAGGGGAAGAGGATCATGACTTATTTGAAAAACCAAAGACCAGTTCCATTACAGCATGAGGAGTTGTGACAAATCTTGAGAACAGCTTCTTAGCTAGCTCTCACTCAGATGCTTAATGAAAGTGTAGTGTTCTGCATTGCAGTGGAATGAAGTTTTACTACTGTAGTGGTTGGTTTTAAGCCTACGGCTGTGGTTGGCAAACTGCAGCTCGCGAGCCACATGCAGCTCTTTGGCCCCTTGAGTGTGGCTCTTCCACAAAATACCACAGTGTGGGTGAGTCTGTTTTGAAGAAGTGGCATTAGAAGAAGTTTAAGTTTAAAAAATTTGGCTCTCAAAAGAAATTTCAAGCGTTGTACTGTTGATATTTGGCTCTGTTGACTAATGAGTTTGCCAACCATTGGCCTTAGGCATGGTAGATGATAGTCTTGCTTGACCCTATGCTATTCAAACCATGCCTAGTCCAGATACCATCTTAAAAAGAACAGAAATAATGTGAACCATACACATCCATAACAGCCTAATATAAAGGAGATAAAAATATATCAATTGAGTTTTCACTGAAGGCAAAAGGATGTTTGGGCCTAGAGAAGGAAAGGTATGGGGGCTTTCAGTGTAGATATATTGAAACTTGTCACCCTAGAGGACCAGGTAAGGACCAGGGGTAGAAGTTAGTGACAGATTCAGTTAGCTCTTCAAAAATTGGACTAGATCCCCTTCATGAAAAAGGTGTTCTTGTCCTTGGAGATGTGTCTGCCGTGCTTGCTGATCACTTCTGCAGATTTGAAAAGAACTCCAAACAGTTTATAACTTTAGGTTAAGTGACATCCATTCCCATACACTATTTTTTTCTGTGGCAGTTTAGAAAAGTAAGAACATAGGTTCTGGGGTCAAAAGAACTTGATTTAAAATTTTAGCTCTGCCACTTGAGACCTATCAGTATGATATGGAGCAAAGGACTAGAAAGATGGTACTTTTTCTTGGGTGTGTGTGTGTGAGGGGGATCATTTATGTCAGGTTCCTGGGGGCACAACTAGTTTTGGAGCTCCTTACTTTAAATTGAAATGTCTTGGATTATCAAGGCAGCTTGATGGTGCTGGACTCCAGGCCAGGGCCTGTATATGGAGAGTGCAGCCCTGGGAGCTCCAAACTGACGAAGAGGTGGTTTATCTTGTTGTTGGTTGGTAGAGAGGATTGCCTTTTGCCTGTCTAGCTCTATGAGGCTGCCAGAATATTACTCTGGGTTTTTGTCAGGTTTGGCAAATATTCTTGGGACAAAAAAAAATGGTATTGAGTGCTGGGTTTACCTCCTAGGGTCCTTTGTTTTTTGTTGGATTTTGACCCAATGACTCCTCAATTACTTTTTTTTTTTAATTTTGCTTCTTTTTTATTTAAATTTTTTTATTGTGTTACATGTATACATATCTTCCTATTGTCCCCCCTCCCCCCTCCCAGGCATACCCCAATCTCCCAGTGTCTTGTGTTCATTGGTTATGCTTATATGCATGCATATAAGTCCTTTGGTTGATCTCTTATCTACCCCACCTCTCCTTAATCTTCCTGCTGTAATTTGACAGTCTGTTTGATGCTTTACTGCCTCTGTATCTATCCTTTTGTTCATTAGTTTATAATTTTCTTTATTATCCACAAATGTGACTCCTCAAAATTTCTTATTAGCTTTTAAGACGTTTTAATATTTTTTATCCACCTTCTCCTTCCAGGTAACTGTAATATTTTAATTTACATGTAGTTAGTTCTTAAATGTTTTTTTTATCCATATGCTTTAATGTTGATATCCCTTTTATTTTTATCTATATTTTATCTTTTGAGAGGGTTATAAGTGCATATGTTATTAAATTCTAAAAGGTTTAAGAATGTGCAGTGAGAGCTGCTTTCTCACAACTTCAGCTAGGATACCCATTATCAAGTCTGCTGTGTAGAACTTGTGCTGTATAGAACATTCCAAAGCATTGCTTTGCTGTTATTGTTGGATATTAATTTGAAAATGTCAGAAACAGGAACTGATTGCTATACTAGTAAAATCCAGGTTAGTGGTTACTTCTGGGGGAGAAGGATATACAGGAGACTAATGTATCAACAATATTCTATTTCTTGATTTGGGTAGTGGTTAAACTATCTGCACAGATTACATGCAATTTTATATCAACATTTCATAAAATATGTACACATGCACATGTGAGCATACATACAATGTTTAAAACAAAACTGCAAAACTGATCATCTTCAAAACAATCAGAGGATACAGATGGTTTACCTGCACAGCAAAGTTTGGTTCACAGCAACCTGCTGAAGAGTTGATAGAAGCCAAGAGAAAATAGAACATCTTCAAAGTTCTGGTTTAAAAAAGTCAAATCCAGAAATTCATATTCTGCTAAATTATTTTTCAAGAGTGAACATCAAATTTCTAGTAGACTGAAAGAGTTTACATTTAAATTATGTGCTGAGAAGAAAACCTGATGAAGTGTGTACTAATTTTATAAGAAGGAAATTGAGCTCTAAGCAATGTTTAAAACAATGAGTAAAATAGAAAATGAAGAAGAGCAAGTACCAAAATGTAATACATGTTCATATAATTCCTATTTACTGTTATGGCAAGGACTTCACATCATTGAAGCTACATATCAGCCTTGTCCTTATTCCTAGTTTTCATGTTGAAAAAAATTCAGGCTCAGAGAAGTTAGATTTCTTACATAACAGAGATAGGGTAATGCCCAGGTCGTTAGGCTCCAAAGCCAAAATTCTGCTCATCACTCTGTCACTATATTTACAAACCAAAGCCCAAAACAATGACAACTTGTAAGAACATAGAGGTCATTTACATGTTAGCATACTTACTTCATGTTTTCCCCCATATGTATTCTATCTAATAAAAGAGTAATATACATATTGACCATCACTACAATGCATAAGATGGCCATGCCCATATGGTCAAAGGTGGCTGCCTCCATGTGGATACAAGATGGTTGGCAGTGGAGGGCAGTTGGGGGGAACCAGGCCTGTAGGGGAGGGAAGTTGGGAGCAACCAGACCTGCAGGGGAGAGGGCAGTTTGGGTGTGACCAGGCCTGCAGGGAAGGTAGTTGGGGGTGACCAGGCCTGCATGGGAGGTAGTTGGCAGGGGAAACAGGCCTGCAGGGGAGGGCAGTTGGGAGGGACAAGGCCTGCAGGGAAGGGAAGTTGAGGGAAATCATTCCTGCAAGGGAGGGCAGTTGGGGGTGACCAGCTGGCAAGGGAGGGCAGTTGAGGGTGACTAGGCCAGCAGGGGAGGGCAGTTGGGGGTGACCAGGCCAGCAGGGGAGAGTAGTTAGGCACAAGTGGGTCATCAGGGAAGCAGTTAGGCAATCAGGCAGGCAGGCAAGTGTTTGGAAGCTAGTAGTCCTGGATTGTGAGAGGGATGTCTGACTGCCTGTTTAGGCATGATCTGACTCTTCATTTAGGCATGATCCCAATGGGATAGGGCCTAAACGGGCAGTCAGACATTCCTGTGGCATCGCAGATGGGAGAGGGTGCAGGCTGGACTGAGGGACGCTCCCCTTCTCTGCACAAATTTCATGCACTGGACCTCTATACTAATAAAAGAGAAACATGCAAATTGACCATCACTTCACTACACCCACCAGCCAGGGAGTATGTAAACCCAACAAAGATGGCAACGACCATGAAACTGGAGTGAGCAGGAGGCTTGGGTTGCCCCCAGTGGTGGAGGAAGACAAGCTTCCTGCACGCCCTGGCCAGCCCTGGCCTCCATTCAAGGCTACACAGTTTCAATTATAGAAGATAAATAGATTGGAGAAACCAAGATGGCAGTATAGGTGAACACCTAAACTGCTGCCTCACAGAACAATTTCAAAACTACAGCTAAAAGACAGAATGGACATCATCCAGAACCAGAGGAAAATTGGCTGAGTGGAAATTCTACAATTAGAAGGAAAGAGAGGGGCACGTAGAGACTCAGAGGAGCTGCAAAAAGCTGAGGCATGGAGACACGTGCATGGAGAGGACAAACAGCTGAGTGCCTGGCTGGCTTTCTCTAGCGGGAGACGGAAACTCCCAACTGCACTGAACCCCAGTTCCGGATGAAACCCTGGGATCCCAGACTCAAACAGAAGGAGTTTGGACTGTTGGGAAAAGAGAGGAGCACATGGAAACTGGGGAGCCGTGAAAGGCAGAGGTCTGGAGGCACACACGCAAGTGCATGCAAAGAGGAATGACTGCTGAGTGTGCTGCTGGCTTTCCCTAGTAGGAAGAAGACAGAACCTCCTGACTGTGCTGAACTCTTCTTCTGACTGCACTGAGCCCCAGTTTCGGTCGAGACCCTAGGGACCCAGACTCATATGGGGGGGAGTCTGGACTGTTGGAAAAAGAGAAGAGCACACAGAAACTCAAGGGAGCTGTGAAAGGCAGAAGTCTGGAGGCACATGTGCCAGTGTGTGCAGAGAGGACTGTAGCAATTACCGAGGAATACTGAGACCCAGGGGCCTCACAGGGCAGGACTGATGGGAAGCCATGGCTGTCTGCCCAGCACTGAGACTGCCCCATCCAAGCTGAGCACAGAGGCTTTTGCAATTTTGCAAGTCTTGTGTCATAAGGCTGATTCCAGCACAGAAGTTCTCCCAGCATAGACACAGCTGATCCTCACAGCCAGTTGTCTTGGAGGTCAATTCCCCTCAGTGATACCAACAATAATCAAGGCTTAACTACAAGACTGTACACACAGTCCACAAAGGAGTGCACCAAGAGTGTCTACCTCAGGTAACTGGGGAGGCTGAGCCACTGGGCCCTATAGGACACCTAGTACACAAAGCTACTCTGCCAACTCAGGGAAGCAGCAAAAATGCAGAGACAAAGGATCAGATCACAAACGAAAGAAATGGAGGAAAACAAATGACTGGATATAGAATTCCAAACCACAGTTATCAGTTTTTTCAAGAATTTCCTAGAAAAGCTCGATAAATTTAGCAAGCTCTAAGAGGAGGTGAAAAAGGACCAACTAGAACTTAAACATACACTGACTGAAATAAAAAATATGCAGCTGAGAATGGTTTGGCTCAATGGATAGAGGGTCGGCTTGTGGACTGAAAGGTCCCAGGTTTGATTCCGGTTGGGGGCATGTACCTTACTTGCGGTCACATATCCACTGTGGGGCGTGCAGGAGGTGGCTCATCGATGTTTCTGACTTTCTATCTCTCTCTCTTCCTCTCTGTAAAAAATCAATAAAATATATTAAAAAAATTTTTTTTAATATTATGCAGACACCTAACTGGAGGAATGCAAATATCAAGTCAAAGATTTGAAATACAGTTCTTACCTCAAGATACGAGTGCCCTAGCATACGAGATTTTTGAGATACGAGCCGGCAAGCGAGCGATTTTTTGCTTTGAAATACGAGGAACATTTGAGATACAAGTAATCGCGCAGATTGGCCAGCTGCACACGACCCACCAGTTTACTGCGACTCGAGCATCTCATAGTTTCCAACGCCTCAGTCAGTGTGTTTGTTTACCTCGTTGTCGAAGCATCTTTTGTGCATTTGCATACTTTATCACATTTCTTTTTATAACCATGGGTCCGAAGAAAGCGAGTGGAAAGGTCAGTGCTCAGAAGAGGATGATGTCTATTGAATTAAAGCGTGAAATCAGAAAAATATGAGGAAGGTGTGCAAGTGGCTGACTTGGCGAGGCAATATGGGTGTAGTACTTCAACGATATGCACTGTGCTTAAACAGAAGGAGTCGATAAAGGGTATAACGCCAGCTAAGGGCGTTACAATAATTTCTAAGCTCTGTAGCTCTCTCCATGAAAAGATGGAGAATCTACTGATGGTGTGGGTGATGGAGAAGCAGCTTAAAGGAGATACATTAACAGGGCATCATATGCGAGAAGGCGCGAGCGATTTACAATGATTTGCTGGAGCAGACCCCGCGCACTTCCATGGACGAAGCATCGAAAGACTCATTTAAAGCCAGTAGAGGCTGGTTTGATAACTTCAGGAAAAGGTCTGGCATTCACTCCATCGTCAGGCATGGTGAGGCAGCAAGTTCGGATATGAAGGCAGCTGAGGATTACCTCAAAACTTTTTCTGAACTAATAGAAGCCAAAGGATATATCCCCCAGCAAGTCTTCAACTGTGACAAGACAGGGCTTTTCTGGAAGAAGATGCCAAATAGGACTTATATAACGGCAAAGGAGAAGGCGATGCCAGGCCACAAACCCATGAAGGATAGGCTAACTCTCACACTGTGCGCCAATGCGGGTGGCGACTGCAATATCAAGCCTCTGCTCATATACCATTCGAAAAACCCCATAGTCTTTAAGTCACATAAGATTTTAAAAGATAAAGTGCAAGTTATGTGGAGGGCAAACCGAAAGGCATGGGTCACCAGGCAGTTCTTTGTAGAGTGGGTAAACCTGGTTTTCAGCCCTTCTGTTAAGAAATATCTACAGGAAAACAACCTAACCATGGAAGCTCTCCTCGTCCTCGACAATGCTCCTGCTCACCCACCGAACCTCGAAGATGAACTCCTCGAAGAGTTCAAGTTTATAAAGGTTGTCTACCTACCTCCAACACCACTCCTATCCTGCAGCCCATGGATCAGGAGGTGATTTCTAATTTTAAAAAGCTGTACATCAAGCACCTGTTCCGGCGCTGCTTTGAGGTGATGGAGAACACAAAGCCTCACCCTTCGAGAGTTCTGGAAGAACCACTTTAACATCGTGATATGCCTCAGAATTATTGATCAGGCCTGGCTGGGTGTTACAACCAGGACTTTGACCTCTGCATGGAAGAAGCTGTGGCCTGAGGCTGTAGCCAAAAGGACTTTCGAAGGATTCTAACCTGAGGTGCCAGTGGAGGAGGAGATAGTGTCTCCGGAAAAATCCATGGACCTGGAGGTGGATGAGAGAGACGTGAATGAGCTCGTCGAGGAGCACTCTCTGGAACTCACCACGGAGAAGTTACAAGAGTTGCAGTCTCAGCAACATGCGGAGGTTCTCCAAGAAATTGGTTTCAAGGAGGAGCCAGAGGTGGAGGAGATCTCTACAAGTGAGATAAAGGAGATCTTAGGAATGTGGGAGAGGGTGTCATACTTTGTAGAAAAGAAACACCCCGAAAAAGTTGCTACTGGTCGTGCATCAGAGGTGTTCAATGAAACTTGCCTCACCCATTTCAGAAACATTCTGAAAGGGAGGAAGAGGCAAACCTCATTGGACACGTTTTTTTTGAAATCGGCCAAAAATGCAAAGACCAGTAGCAATTAAGTTCAGGGAAGATTAATTAAGTTACATTCAGTTTAGGGATAAAGTGTAGCATTAAGAGTGTAACGAGTAGGTAAATACACTTTATAAAACCAGTTTATTCCTTTACATTCTCTTTTATTATGTTTTTATACAATATTTGTCATTTATAAATACATTTTTCTTATTCAAAAACATGTAACAAGAACAACTGGGGTGGCATTTTGGGAGCTGGAACAGATTAAGGGTATTTCAATTGATTTCAATGGGGAAATTTGCTTTGAGATATGGAAAGAATTAAACTCGTATCTCAAGGTACCACTGTACAAAGAAGGAAAAAACACTCAACCAGAAAAGCAAAAAGCAAAAAGAACCCAAAAATTTGAAGATAGTGTAAGGAGCTTCAAGCATACCAACATCAGAATTATGGGGGTGCCAGAAGAAGAGAGAGAGCAAGATACTGAAAATCTATTTGAAGAAATAATGACAGAAAACTTCCTCCACCTGGTGAAAGAAATAGACTTACAAATCCAGGAAGCACACAGAATCCCAAACAAAAGATTCCAAAGAGGAACACACCAAGACACATCATAATTTAAATGCCAAGAGCAAAAGACAGAGAATATTAAAAGCAGCAAGGGAAAAACAGTTATCTACAAGGGAGCACCCATATGACTATCAGCTGATTTCTCAACAGAAACGATGCAGGCCAGAAGGGAGTGGCAAGACATATTCAACGTGATGAATAGCAAGAACCTACAACCAAGATTACTCTACCCAGCAAAGCTATCATTCAGAATTGAAGGGCAGATAAAGAGCTTCACAGAGAAGAAAAAGCTAAAGGAGTTTATCAACTCCAAACCGGTATTATATGAAATGCTGAAAGGTACTCTTTTAGAAGAGGAAGAAGAAGAAAAAGGTAAAGATAAAAATTATGACAACAAATACATATCTATCAACAAGTGAATCTAAAAATCAAGTGAATTGAAAATCCAATGAACAGAATAAACTGGTGAATATAATAGAATCAGGGACATAGAAAGGAAGTGGGCTGATAATTCTTAGGGGGAAGGAAATATTAGGGGTACAGGAAGAGATTGGACAAAAATTGTATACCTATGAATAGGACAATGGTGGGGGAGGGAAGGGCAGAGGGAGGGGCAGGAACCGGGTGGAGGGGAGATATGGGGGGAAAAAAGGGGAATAATTATAACAATCTGAATAATAAAGATTTATTAAATAAAAAAAAGTAAAAAAAAAAAAAAAGAAGAAGAAGAAGATAAATAAATCCCAGATACCTGTTTCCAGCTGCCTGTGAGCTCCACTCAAGGAGGCACTGAAAAAAAAGAAAAAAGAAAAATAGGAGGGGTTGGGAGCCTGGATTGCTAAGGGGCATGTCTGGCTTGAAAACAGCCCTCAGCTCCTCATCCAGGCTGGCCACACTCCCAGGGGGTGAGGGTCTTCACTGGAGGGGTTGGCCAGCCTGCAAACAGCCATTAGCCCCCTCACCCAGGCTGGCCAGGCACCCCAGTGAGGACCCCCACCCTGAAGGGGATATGGCCAGCTTGAAAACAGCCCTAGGCCCTCATCCAGGATGGCCACTCAGCCCCACAGCAGGGACCCTCACCCCATGGGGGCATGGCCTGCCTGAAAACCACCACAGGCCCCACACCCAGGCTGCCCCACACCCCAAGGAAATCTCCCTCTGATCCAGGACACCCTTCAGAGCAAACCAGTACACCAGGCCTCTATCTATACTAGTAAAATGGTAATATGCTAATTAGACTGGGAGACCTTCCATTTGTTCTGGACAAAGCCATGGTGGTGGGACCAAGGTAGAGGCAGTTAGAGGCCAAGAGAGGAGGGCAGTTGTGGGTGATCAGGCCAGGATGGGACGGCAGTTGTGGTGATCAGGCTGTTGGGGATAAGCAGACCAGCAGGAGGCCTAGTTGGGAGAGAGCAGGCTGTCAGTGGGGGTCAGTTTGGGGCAGTCAGGACAGTGTGGGGGCAATTTGGAGTGAGCAGGTCAGCAGGGGGACATTGGCGGTGAGCAGGTTAGCAGGGGAGTGTAGTTGGGGATGAGCAGACTGGCAGGGGAGGCAGTTGGGGGTGAGCACACTGGCTCGGGGGCAGTTGGTGATCAGGCTGGCGGGGGGAGGCATTTTGGGGTGAGCTGGCAGGCAGCAGGGGTCATTAGGGGCAAGCAGATAGGCAGGCAGGCAGATGTGTAGTTAGGAGTCAGCAGTCCTGGATTGGGAGAAGGATGTCTGACTGCCAGTTTAGGCCTCATCCCTGTAAACCAGCAGTAAGACATCATTTGAGGGCCCAGATTGTAGAGGGTGCAGGCTGGGCTGAGGGACAACCTCCCCACCCTCCCCTGCATGAATTTTGTGCACCAGGCCTCTAGTATTTTATATAATTAGGATTTCCTTTAGTTCATAAATATTTGTCAAAAACATTTTTAAAAGCTTTGGACTTTTCAGGTTTGGTTGTCAATCAATTTGGTCACTCTCTTGACTGGAAATAACAGCCAGAGCTCTTTAGCCTGACTGACTTGATAGTGTATTTTTGCATTCCTATTATGTGGAATTGCTTTGAGTCAAAGTTCGGTAAACCATTGGTTGTGCAGCCCTTGATTTAACAGACTTTAGATTTAATGGGCAAAATTTTTGGTCTATATGTCATATGTGAAAATTAATGCCCTTTTAGTTTTAAAATGCTGTTAACCAAGGTTTGCTTATAATTACACTAGAGGCCTGGTACATGAAATTTGTGCACTGAGGCGGTCAACCCAGCCTGCACCCTCTCTAATCTGGGACCCCTTGGGGGATGTCTAACTGCCGGCAGTCAGACACCTAAATTGGCAGTTGGACATCTCTAAACTAGTATTTGGACATCCCTCTCATAATCCAGGACTGCTGGCTCCTAACCACTCCCCTGCTGGCCTGACTAATACCTAACTGCACCCCTGCTGGCCCGATCACCCCCAATTACCCTCCTTTGCCAGCCTGGTCACCCCCAGCTACCCTCCCCTGCCAGCCTGATCTCTCCCCCAACTATTCTCCCCTGTCCAGCCTGATGGCTCCCAACTGCCCTCCTCTGCTGGCCAGATATCACCCCCAACTGCCCTTTCCTGCAGGCTTGATGGCCTCTAACTGCCTCTGCCTGCCTGATCACCCCTAACTGCCCTCCCCTACAGGCCTGATTTCACCCCCAATTGCCCTCTTCCTCATTTTGGCTCTGATTGGTCAGTTCCTATGCCAGTCAGCATCTCTGGGCCTATCAACCGGGCCTGATCGGAAAGGCCTGGTGGAGGCCTGTAGGAAAATGGAGGTACGTCTGCTGATCAAGACCAGAACTAAAGACACGCAAGTACTGATCAATAGCTGCCACAGAGGCTCTGGATCAGACCCTGATTCTCTCTTTAGGCCTCTCTTTGGGCCTGATTTGTAGCTCCCTCAGCAGTCAGTGCTGAGTCATAGTGCCTGCAGCCATAGCAGTCAGCACTGGGTCACCATGGCAACCCAGTACAGACTGCAGGACTGACTTCCGGTTGGTCAAGCCTCCCGGTCTTTGTGGATGTGACAGACCCAGGGTTTTTATATGTTAGGATTAACAGATTTTTTGGTTATTAATTTAGTAATTATGAATTTTAATCATTCATTCATTCATTCATTTTTAGCAGACAGACCATATGTTGAGAAATTTTGCTGACATAAATATATATTACATATCTATAACTACAGTTTACATATTTAAATTTAAAAGTCACTGCTCATAAACAGTGTTCCTCAAATGATTAGATCATGATTGAACCACATCATTGGGTTATTGGTTCTATTACCTAGCTAGACTTTCTGTGACAGTTTTATTTAACTTCTGCCACCTGCTGGTGATGTTAAGCCATGCCCTAGCCATATACATTTGTTTATCCCAGATGATTGGTGAATGCATGCATTTATTGAACCTTTTCAGTATAAATTTAAAATTAAGAATAATACATGTAGAACACTTTTCTCTGAAATTAAACTTTTTTTATATTTTTAATTTTAATTATATGAACGTGTCTACATAAGTAAAAACAGGTAAACTAATTTGTCAAATTTTAAACAGACATTCAGAAAAATCTATTTATTATATAACAGACTTTGGGCTTTACTGGATACCACCTCACCAGAATTAGTCCATTATATCAAGGTTTTTCTGAACAGTTGAATATCTTTATAATGTATTTTATGTATACCTTTTGAGAAGGACAATATTAATAAAGGTGTCAGGTTGGTTTCTAGAAACCAGGAAAAAGTAATTATCTCAGCTTGACAATTTGATTTTTCTCTCTCCTTATCTTCAATCTTATTCTGCCCATCAGAGCTGACAGCAATAGAGGCCCTTTCATGCATGAACTAGAACTCATCTTGCACCAGTAAACATGCCATATGTACCCTCCCATACTTGTTCAAGCTTTTGAGATTAACACTTTGGAGTAATCAGTTATCTTTGACCTCTTCCTCTCCACCCTGACTCCTCTCTCCAAGAGAAAGGAGAAGCAGGTGTCCGGAGAACAAATAATCCTCCCTTCAGGGGAATGGGGAAAGTGAAATGTTAAAAGATGTTTATGCAAGTCTGTAATTTGGTGTGATGTAAACCCACACTCCATAGCCAAAGATTTTGAATCAGGTATGTGTAGTTATAATCATTACTATTTTGTATTGGATACAACATATTGAGTCTTACAAAAAATAGCTCGGTAGTACCAGATGATACTGCGTGGCTCGCGAGCCACAGTTTGCCACTGTGTTGACTAATGAGTTTGCCAACCATATACTACCCTTTACCTCTTTGCACACAATATGCCACAATTGCCTAATCCTCACAGCTTCCAACTACATGGTAACATTTAGTTTGGTTCAGTGGTGGGCAAACTCATTAGTCAACAGAGTGGCAAATGGCGGCTATGGGTCGAGAGCCTCAGTTTGCTAACCACTCACCTAACAGACGGGCCATATTTCTTGATTAAATAGTCTGTAAGGTAAATTAAAGAAAAACACAATAGCTCTGGCCGGTGGGGCTTGGTTAGAACATTGTTCTGTACACCGAAGGATCATAGGTTTGATTCCTATTCAGGGCACATACTCAAGTTTGGGGTTTGATCCTCAGTGGGGGGCATGTACAGGAGGCAACTGATTGATGTCTCTCTCTCCCCCTCACCTTTCTTGCCCTTTTGCTAAAAATCAATAGAAAAACATCCTTGGGTAAGGATTTAAAAACAACATGAAAAGCACACCAGCTTGTTTACAGACTTGCATTTTTGTTAGCTTGGCAGATGACTAACCCTTCCATTGAAAACAAACATGCTGGATAAAATATTAAAACTTTTTCTAAATGCCTTGATAGGCAGCATGAAGGCAAGGAAAATGTAGGCCAATATAAAAATGAAGTTGAGTGGGGGAATCTCAACTCTCCCACTCTGGGGAACAGAAGAAAACTTGTTTCTGTCCAAAACTTTGGCAGTAAATTGAGAGGAAAAACATCTTCCCTGAGAACTGATAAGCTAATTCTCACGGGAGCTTCAGTATAAATTCACCCTACCTGGGCAGTTTAAAAAACCTCAAGTGAAGAATTTAACATTTTTCTGTAAATGCTTCTCAGAACCTGCGGGAGGCAACCGAATCCCATGTTCATCCTAATGTTTTGATTATTCTCAAAGATAAAGCCCCAAGAAAAATGAGAAACTTAGATTTTATAAATTGACAAAACCATGAACATGAATGAAGCAGCAGAATGGAAACCAGCTCAAAACAAAGACTTTCAGATGTTGGTATTGTCAGATGCAGAATATAAAGTAGCTGTATTATATATTTTTGTAAGACAAAAAAAAAAAGTTTAAATATGAACAGAGAACCTATCATATCTACTAGGATGGCTAAAAAAAAAAAATGGGGATAGAAAACTGCAGTCAAATAGACAGATGTGTTGTGCACCTTGAGCCGGAGCCAGACAAAAAGCAACTAAATGGAAGAAATCCACAGGAATTAAGAAATTACACACAGCTGAGGAGACAATTTGCAACAAGGAAGGGCAGAGGAGTCCTGGAGAGCGGTAGAAACGGGGATCTGAGCTGGAGAGGGACACACAACCTGAGAGGGTGAGGAGGTGAGGAGGAAGCTGCACTGCACCAAAGCCTCCAAAGGCTGTGGGGAGAAAGGCGGCCCGAAAGACAGCCCAAGCAGCGTGGTGCTAGGAGGAGAAAACTCACAGTTCATGATGGCTTTGGTTGCTTTGTCTTTGCTTTTATTTGCTAAACCCAGAACATAGGATCTTTCAATTGCCAGCACTTGGAGCAAGGAGAGAGGCAGTCTTGAGGTCCCTGAGGAGAGAAGTGCGGGAGGAAAGCAGGGCAGGGAGAGGTGGCCAGGAATCTGGAATTGGGACATTCTTAGGCTTCCAAACCTAAAAGGCCATTTCTTTCCTGAAGAGCCAGCCCCTCTCAGCAATACAGCCAGCCACACCTTGCCTGCATTTTGAAAACAAAGGCAGAAGCTAAGTTTATGGGTCTGAATAGACCCAAAGAACCCTCAGTGAATGGCTTGGCAGAGGGGCCAGTCGGCCTCACTATTCTGTGAACCAGGCTGAAAAGACTCCAGCTTGCCAGCCAATCCCCACTGGTCTCTGTACAAGGATCTCTGACCAACCAAGGCCAGAGTAATATTTTGGATCACTTGTGGAGGAGTAGCTCTCATCAGAAAAAAATCACCCATCTTATTCCCTGAAAGTGAAATACCACCAGCCTCACCTAAAGCCCTGTCAGAAACAGATTTGTGAGTGATTAAGACTGAACACTGGCAGACAGGCAAAGAGGGTAGATTGGTCCCACCTGTTTGTGGCCAAAGCCTGTGGAAACAGACACAAGTGGAGGCCTGTGGACTGCTTGGGGCTTCTCAAGCAGGGTGCTGAAAGCCAAAAGACAGTGCCTGACAGTGGCCAGCACCTACTAGTAAGTACATAACAGGAAGCCCAGAATTAGCAGACAGAACAAAAGAGTGGGTTCCTAAACCAGCTCCCATGGGGCATTAAACCTTGGCTGAAACAAAGGACACTTCACCTTTTAATTTTATTTATTACCCTTATTTTCTCTATTTAAGCTCCGCATCTACAGATTCTGTTTTTATTTTCTGGGTGTTTTATTTTGTGCTTTTTGGTTCATTTGTTTGTTGTGTTGTGTTTTCTCTCCATAATATTTCTTTTCTGGCTTATTATCATTCTTGTTCTCTTTTCTCTTTCCTAATTCTCTCTTCTTTGGTGGTCACTTTTATTGGGATTTATGTGTCTTGTATACATTTGTGTTCTGTTTCTTCTGTGTCGTGTCTTATTTTATTTTATTTTGTGTCTCCACAATAGTAGGCACAATCTGGTAGGGAGTGAGCCACATAATCAGACAACCTGAGAGGACACTCCACCCATGAATGGGACAATAACATTCAAGACCCAACTGTATTAGGAGAACCCAATTATCTGAAGTAGAGGGCCTCCCTAGTGACATTGGGGGAAAGGAGAACTAATACATGTCTAATAATTATAGGAGAAGAGAGAGAATGAGCAGAATTAATATTTAAAAAGATAATTGCTAGAATTTTCCAGAAACGATGGAAGAGCCATCCACAGATTCAAGAAACCCAGCAACTCTCAAGTAAAAACAGAATATATATTAAAATTTTTAGGGAAAGCTATACATATATTTGTCTACTTTTGTGGATTATTAAAAAGTAAGCTAAAATGCATATAAGCATAACCAATGAACATAGACACTGGGGGATTGGGGTATGCCTGGGAGGGAGGGCGGGCAATGGGAAGATATGTATAAAAAATTAATAAAAAAAATAAAGATCTCAGAAAATGCAAAAAAAAAAAAAAAAAAGAAAGAAATACTCTTCCCGTGGCATGTTCCTAACAACTTTAGATACTCTTTTACTATTTGAACCAGAAATGTGTTTGCACGTGTTAAACATGAAAAAAATAAAAAACATTTAGTTGGAGAGAAAAAAAAATAAGTTAAAATAAATTTTCGGGGTGATCAGTAAGAATATATACAGTATATATATATATATATATATATATATATATATATATACACACATATATATATACACACACTCATAATATTATATATACTCATATATATGGTATATGTATTCATATATATGTTCTAAATATAGACATCAAGGAATAAAAAAGAAACAGACTGGGGCAAAAAATATATATATATATATAGAGAGAGAAAAAACAAAATAAAATGGTAGGTATAAAGCCTGCTTTCTTCATCACTCACAGTGTTCCTGACAGCCCCCTCTAAAAAATTTCCTGCACAGGAACATCAGAGTCTGTTTCCAGGGCAACTTGATCCATTAGATTGGTACAATTGCTTTGAAAAATGATTATTACATAATTAAGTTGGATTTGTATGTGCCCTTTCACACAGCAATTTCACTATCATATATAAACTCTAGGGGAAAATCTTGCTTACGCCAGGAGGTATGTGCAATATTTATGAATAGTAGACTGCATATATAAATTGTGATATATTCATTCAAGGACATTTTATACAACAGTGGAAAAGGACAACTGCCATGTGTGAACATAGATGCATTGCAAAAATATAATAGCATGTCACAGAACACACAAAAGTAAACCCATTTAAATCTAAAAACAGGCAGAACTATATACTGTTGTTACATATACATATACACGCTCCCCGCTCCTTGGTTATATGGTATCCGTCTTGGTTATCAGATTGACTGTCGCTGTGGCAGTGCTTGTGTTTAGGTAATCCTTATTTTACTTAATAGTGGCCCCAAAGTGCAAGAGTGATGGTGGCAATACGACAGAAAATTCACAAGGTGCTTTACTTAAGTGAAAAGTTGAAAGTCTCTCCACTTAATAAGGCATTTTATTTCACATCAATCCTAGAAAAGGGGTAGAAGAAGATATTTTGAGACCACATTCACATAACTTTTATTACAGTGTATTATAGCTTCTACTTTATTGTTATTGCTGTTAATCTCCTCCTGTGCCTAACATATAAATTAAACTTTATTATAGTGTTGTGCACATAGGAAAAAACACAGTATGTACAGGGTTCTTCAGTACTGTCTGAGGTTCCAGGCACCCACTGGGGATCGATATCCCCTGCAGATAAGGGGGGACTACTGTATTCAATATAAGTTGTTGAAAGAAGGTGCGGGCGTGTTTTTTTTGTTTGTTTGTTTTTTAGGTCTTTGCAAAAACAACTTTGAAGAAAATGACGTTAAAGCAGAAGAAGATTAAGGAAGAAAACAAGGAAACTTCCGTTTCCTGAAATTTTCCCTGGAAAAATACACATTCCCTGGGTTTTCGGCTCATCAGCCTCTTAGCATTGGGGTGAGCAGAGGGAGGGAGGCAGTGGAAGTAGTCACAGAGAAGCTAGTGTCCTGCCGGTCTTGTCCCTGTGTCTGGCTGCACCGGGACTCCTGCCCCAGCTCCTGGCAGAAGCTCCGACCCACCAGAGGCTGTGACCTGTGGCTGTTGCCCTGCGTGGCCGGCATCCGAGGAGGTGGGGCAGAGGAGGGAGGAGATGGTGGAGAAGGAGGCTCTAAGTCAGAACCTTTATCGGGAGAAATGCCAGGAGGCACAAGGACACCATTAGGCCAGGGGACATGGAAGAAGGCAGAGCTGTCGCGTGGCCCCGGCTCTCAGCCAGGAGTGGGGAAATGCTGATCTCCAAAAGCTGCCTCGGGGATTCAGAGTGAAGAAGAAACAACAGAGATGGAGGGCTGAGGCGGTCATCTGGCAGCTCGCCCTCTGCAGTGGTCCCCAGGGGCCAGCCCTTTGGCAGATGCCTCTGCAGTCTCGGATCCATCGCAGAGCCATGCAGCGCTTTATTACAACCGGGGGAGCTAGCCTTTGGGAAAGCAAGGCCTTGGTCCAGAAATAGAGTGCTCCGCTCTGCCCTTCGCTGCAGTGTTCCTTTGAGCCTCAAGGTGGTACAGCAGCACAGCCCACGGCTTCCAGAGCCCTGAATTCAGCTGCAAAATGCATCCTCAGGCACAATTAGCCCGACCTTCAACCTCCCAGTCTCCTGCGGGCATTCCTTGTTTCGTATTCCCGGCCCCTCACTCACCTGACTTTAAAGTCCACACACCTCCACCCTCAGTCAGGATCTGGATCATTTTCTCCTCTGTTCACTTCTGTTCAGGTTTCTCCCTCAGTTTTAGGTTAGAACTGCTGCCCTGTGCTCACGGCACCCGTCCTCACAAGCACGGCCCAGACAGTGGCAGGCACACAGGACAGGTAAATACTAGGGTCTCCTGGGGGCTGTCACATCCACCCATTCCTCCTCTTGTGTGCAAACCTGCTCCTGCCTTTTTATTTTCCCATTTCCACCTGCTGCCACCCCACACACCGCAAGTAGCTTTTTTTGGGATTTTTCTATTAGTATTTCATCTTGTCCATGTTGTTTACAATTAGTTTTTATTCTAAATATGCTCTAAGTTGTACTCCTAATTTAGTCTCTGCTCAAAATGTCAATTTAACAATATCATCTTCCCTTACCATGCTGGTCAAATAGCAACTACCTTCCAGCGCTCTTTAACTCCTTACATTGCTTTGTTTTCCTTCGTTGCCCCCTTGCCACCTGAGATGAGCATTTATTATCTCTTACACTCTCTAGAGTGCAAGTTGATACGTATCACAGGTATCAAGTTCCTTTTCAATATAAAGAGAGGAGAGTGAACATTTAAAATTGGGGACCTGGAGTGTAAGCTCCCTGAGAGCAGGGACTTTGCCAGTTTTGTTCTCTATGTTCTTAGCCTTGGAACAGCATCTGGCATGTAGTGGGCACTTGGTCAATGTGCTCCCAACATGGTAAATAGGTTTCAGAATAAAATAACAATAATTAAAAAACCCTTAACTTTGAAAACCAATTACCACCTTATGCCATGATTTTCTTCTTGCTAGTTAGTTGTGGTTGTTTTGTAGGATTGGAACATGTCTGGTATCTAAAAACCTTAAAATATCTTTTGAATGGTCAGTGACATGTGAGAGAGAAAAAACTCACATCTGGAGGTACAGGTAGAACTTCCTAAACTTGGTTCTGCCTTTCTTACCCACAGGGGGAAATCTTAATGAGGTTGAGGACAAAAGCCAGTGCTTTTCCAGTGTAACTCCATGGTTTTCATAGTCCCCAATTTTAAATGTCCACTCTCCCCTCCTTATATTGAAAAGAAACTTACTACCTGTGACAGGTAGAATAAGCCCCACTCCTTTGTCCCATCGGTATGTCCAGGCTCTTATCTCCAGAACCTGTGAATACATTATATGCACAAGGGACTTGGCAGATGTGATGAAGTTAAGGACCTTGCGATAGGGAGGTTATTTCTGATTATACAGGTTGGCCCAATAGAGTCTTCTTCTGTAGCAAAGGCAGATGCGATTAGAGAGGAAGAGTCCAAGAGTTGAAACATGATTTTGATGCTGGAAGAAGGGGTCAGAGCCCCTAGAAGCTGGACATGGAGTTTCCCTCAGAGGCTCCAGAAGAGATGCTATCCTGATGTCACTTTGATTTTAGCCCAGTGAGACCCATGTGAAACTTACAGAGCTGTAAGACAATAAAGTTTGGGTTTTGTTAAGCTACTAGATTTGTGGTAATTTGTTGCAGCAGCAAAAGGCAATTAATACATTGTCTTCTGTTTGAAAAAATGCTTTGCATTCCCGATAGTGGAAGAAGAATGGCCAGGCTAAGCATCTAAAGCCATGCGGTCCAATTTGACAGCCACTAGCCACAAATGTGGACTGAATACTTGCAATATGGCCAGTCCAACCTGAGATGTGCTCTAAATGAAGAACACACAGAGATTTGATGTGAACAAAATCTTATTAATGATTTAGTCACATCAACTACATCTTGAAATGACATTCTTTTGAATATATTCATTTAAATAAAATATATTATTAAAATTTATCTCACCATTTTTGTTTATTTATTTTTATTTTTTTAAAATCTTTATTATTCAGATTATTACATTTGTTTCTCTTTTTTCCCCTCCATAGCTCCCCTCCACCCGGCTCCAAACCCTCCCTCTACTATTACCTCCCTCCCATTGACCTCATCCGTAGGTGTATGATTTTTGTCCAGTCTCTCCCTGTACACCCCTCACCACTTTCCCCCTGAGAATTATCAGTCTACTCCCTTTCTATGCTCCTGATTCTATTATATTCACCAGTTTATTCTGTTGATCAAATTTTTAATTCACTTAATTTTTAGATTCACTTGTTGATAGATATGTATTTGTTGTTCATAATTTTTTGGCTTTTACCTTTTTCTTCTTCCTCTTCTAAAAGAGTACCTTTCAGCATTTCATATAATACTGGTTTGGAGTTGAT
>PVJN01036494.1:0-21466 GCA_004026805.1 Lasiurus borealis | reverse complement strand
CCCCCCCCCCCGGCCCTTAAAGATGCTCATAATCTAATCACAGTCTCCCGGAGCCTTTGAGCACTGCCTCTTGTTCAGAGACTGGGCAGGCGCTCAGGGCCGGGCGGCACCTGCAAGGCCCTCTATAAGAAAGACGACATGGCGCCCCCTCCTGGTGGAAGAAGCAATTAGGTGCTTCCCTGCAGGTGTGCAAGTAAAAAACGCTGCCCCTTCCTTTAAACTTCGTATTGAGACAGGGCACAGGGGTTCTAGCCTCACTGCCGTCCTGACCGGCTGCTGCTAGCAGGGCACAAGCTGTACAACCTCCCTGACATTTCCCGGCGGCCTTTCCACACCTCACCTCGCTTTATGCTCACACAGTCCCAGGAGGCGGAGAGACTGTTGTCAGCCCTATTTTACAGCCGAAGAGACCTGCAGCGGTCCTACAGCAGACAGAGCTAGAGTTTCAGCCAGTCTTCTGTGAGGTGTCCACTGCCTTTGGCCCCGAGTGCAGGGTTGTGGGACCCCCGCTTCAGGACCTGGCCCATACACAGGGCCCCTCATTGCCTGAAACATCCCAATCCCAGACACCCATATGGCTCACTTCTTCCTCTCCTTCAGATCCTTGTCCAGAGGTGGCCACTGTCTTAGGGAAGATTCCCCTCCTCCAGCCATCCCTTACTCTCTTTGCCAGCTTTAGTTTCCCTTATAGCTCACTCCGAATATTGTGCTTTATTTGTGTGTTTACTGGCTGTTTCCCCACATGAAGGTCAGCCCCACAAGGAGAATTTGGTCTATTTTATCTATTTTATTCATTGCTATATCCTCACCATCTAGAATGGTCTCTGGGCCCCTAAAAGTTGTTGAATGAATCAATGATCCATAAAATAATAAAATGACTAGTTTCCACTGGCCTGCAGAAAGAGACATTAGTTAGTCATAATAACAATGGTAATAATACTTAACACAAGGTTCCTCACCCTTGGCACTCTTGGGGGTTAAATAATTCTTTTTTTTTTGGTAAGCTGCTGCTTCTTTTTTTAAATTTTAATAATATATTTTATTGATTTTTTTACTGAGAGGAAAGGAGAGGGATAAAGAGTTAGAAACATGGATGAGAGAGAAACATCAATCTCCTACTGGGGATGTGCCCACAACCAAGGTACATGCCCTTGACCGGAATAGAACCTGACACCCTTCTGCCACAGGCCAATGCTCTATCCACTGAGCCAAACCGGTTTTGGCAAGGGGGGGAGGTTAAATAATTCTACTTGAGGTTGTGTTGGGGGGCTGACCTGGGCATTGTAGGCTATTGAGCAGCATTCCTGGCCTCTATCCATTAGATGCCAGTACTACCCCCACTCCACACTGCGACAACCAAGAATATCTCCAGACTTTGCTAAATGTTCCGTGGAGAACAAACCTGCTTTGAACTGAGAGCCACGATCTTCCATGAGCAGATGACTTGGAGTGCATCGCGCCCTATTCTGAGCAGCTTACACACTTCACTACATTCCCTGGGGGAGCGGAGAGACTGTTTTCAAAGTCGAATCTTGAGATAAGGGCTGGGGTACAGGGAGTTTAGATAGCAGGTGATAGCAGGAAGTTCTAGTGAAGGAGCAGAGCGGTGAGCCTGTGGGCCTTCAGGCCTTTAGGAGTCTGCAAACGGATGGCAGGCCTAAACCAAGCTTCAGTATTCCAAAACGTATTGCGAAACGTGTACAGTTCCCTGCTGCTCAGAAGCCTTTGACCAGTGCCGCCGAGAATACAAATAATAAGTGTTGATAAGTTTCCTATTGGTAAAAGGTAGCATTGGAAACATTTTCTATTGTGTGGTGGGAAGAAGAAGGGAAAAAACAGAAGATTGGAAACAGTGGCTGCAGATCGTCATCATGCCATCCCTCTTGTTTGGAAATTGCAAATTATCGGTTTGTGCCCCTGCTGTTTCAATTTCTATGCTGTGAGATGATCCAGCATTTTTACTAACACCCATCTATGTACTTGCAAAGGCGCTAGACAGCACACGAACCTCTCTAATTTTGCCATGTTTCTGATTCGGACCAAAGCAGAGGTCAGAAGCAAATGTAACCTCAGACCAATTTCACTTGATCTCTAAAGTGCTTTAAAATTTATAAATTACTGGTTGCCAAACATTTAAAAACCAGAAGATTTACATTAGTTAGATTTATAGCTTAAAACAAAAACCAGCCATGGAAACACTGAGAGAGAATGGCTGACCAAAGCTGACCAGCAGCTGACCCACTGAGGCAGAAACCCTCTCTAATTGGCCGTATCTGTTTGTCCCCCCTGGCCTGATTTTCTCCTTTATATTATCTCTCTGCCTCCAGGAGGTATTTGGGCTTTCAACCCTGCTTTGGATTTTTGAAGACCTTTCAGTCTCCTAAGTGGGTCACTCTTCCGGTTAAAAATGTGCTGGTGATGGAACAAGCTGTGCTGCTGTAACAAAAAGACCCATAAACTCAGGGGCCCAACCCATGAGGTGTTTACTGCTCCCTCAGTTAATAGGCCACAGGTAGACAGATGGTTCATGGCAGCCAGGTGGCTCTGATCCAGTCATCCAAGGACCCAGGTTCCCTCCATCCTGTTGCTCCGCAAGATCAAAGTGGCCCCCAGCCTGTGGGAAGAAGGAGAGAGAAACAAAGGGGAGAAAACAGGCTTTGATGCAAAAGTAAGACCTGAAGTTACATCATCACTTCTGCTCACATTCCACTGGCCAGAACTCAGTCACATGGCCACAGCTAGTTGCAAGAGAGGCTGGGAAATGTAGTCTCCAGCTTGGCCCCACAGTGGCCAGCTGAAACTCCAAGTTCTATTACTAAAAGGAAAGGGCAAGTGTATGCTGGAGAACCACCACTGTTTCTCCCCCAGGGGCTGGGGCATTTCTCAGCTGCCTGAGGAGGGCCTCAATGTAACCCTGTTTTATTTTGTTAGTTGTAGATTGGCTGGTAGAGCCGAAACCTCGATGGCTTGGTGGCAACGGCTGGCTCCTGGATGGCCCTGAGGAAGAGTTACAAGGTACCTTCAGGATTAAGCCCAGACCCGACATCATAGCCAGGATCCCCCTTCTCATGCTGCCACCACAATGCTGATAATAGGGGCTGCCTCTGCCCCAGAACACTGCCTGCCCCCAAATACTCAGACTCTTAGAACCTCCCCCATCCCAACACAGAGGGGGGTGGGGGTGGGGCTTGGCTAGGCTCTCAGCATCCCCAGGACAGTATAGGGCAGTGGTTCTCAACCTTCCTAAGGCCGAGACCCTTGCATACAGTTCCTCATGTGGTGGTGACCCCCAACCATGAAATTTTGCTATTGTTATGCACCGTGATGTAAATATCTGCATTTTCCGAGGGTCTTAGGTGACCCCTGTGAAAGGGTCGTTTGACCCTCAAAGGGGTCGCGACCCACAGGTTGAGAACCGCTGGTATAGAGTTTGACTCTCCCTGGGAATGGGGCTCCCCCTTCCTGGTGGAGAATTGAGAGGGAGGTGCTTGGGTCTGGTTTACAGATCCCTAAAATCCTAAGAAGGGGATTGCTGCCTCCTGATGATGGGTGGAGAGCAGTTTCTGAAAAGAACCACATGCAGGCCTGGGACCTAGAGAACTGTAGGGTTCAAGTGTGTACCCTTCATGTATGTCATGTGCTTGTGATTCTGCATACTTCTGTGTGTGACTGTGTCCATGAGAGTATACAGCTGTGCAAGAATCGGACTGTGTATGTCTGAATATTTGTGCATCTGTGTTCATGTAAATGTGTGTAACTATAAGTGTGAATGTGTGTCTGTATATGCAGGATTTGGGTGCATGTGAACATATGTGTGTATGGTTGTATGTGTAGTGTATATATGTGTTAGGACTTGTGGTGATGGTGAAAATGTATGTTTCAGGATTTTTGTGTGTGAATATATGTGTACACATGTGATTATAAGCATGAGCATGTGTGTTTCAGAGTGTGTGATTGAATATATGTTTGCCCAGCACTATGCATCCAAGGGCATGTTTGGGATCATGTGACTTTGAACTGCTCCCTGTGTGTGCATGTGTGCATGTGCACACATGACACTGTAAGGCCCAAGGCTCAGTCCGGAACCTGGGGGCACAGTTGAGAGGTGGCCCCTCTGGATAAGGTGTTCACTGCGTTCACTGCCTCCGTGGAGGGGCCACCCCTGAGACCTGGCATGTGTCCTTCCACAGCAGAGACCTGCAGCACCACCGAGGACGGGGCGGAGCCACTCCTCTGTCCCTCAGGCTACGAGTGCCACATCCTGAGCCCGGGTGACATGGCCAAGGGCATCCCCAACCGCGGGCAGTGCGTCAAGCAGGGCCCAGCAGGTGAGTGTGGGTGCCCAAGCCCTGCCCCAGCCTCACCCTCCTATAACCCCCACATGTTGGAGCCTGGCTGAGGGCTCTTTCTGTCCTACCACCATGACCCTCCTTTCAAATCTCCCATCCTTTTCCCCACACCAGCCCTGCCGCCTCCTAGCTGGCTGGCCTTGGGGCCAAGTGCTTCAGTCTCTGAGCCTCGGGTTCCTTGTCTGTAAAATGGGACCACTTCATGCTATTATGAGGGTTCATTTAAATCCTACATAAAGGCCTCAGTAAACATCTGAGACGTTATATCCATCTGTGTATCTATGTTTTGGATTATCTGAGAACCCTTACTTTCTGCTAGGGCCATTCGATGTGGCTGAGTTAGTCTGTCTTTAGGGAGGAAGGCCGTAAGTAAACCGGTGAGGAGTATGAATGGCATCACTTTAGTTTGCATAATTCTCCCAGAGGGGAAGGACTGGATGGTGGTCCCTAAAACCCACATGTGTCTCATGCAAGACGTAAGGTTGAGAGGTCTGGCGTGGATTTGGAAGAAATGTGTGGAAGCGAAGAATCTGGAACTTCGGGAGATGTAGGACAGCTTATCAAAGGTGAGCTCATTGGAGCTTCGAGTCCACATACTCCGGCGCCCACTCCCCACTTCTGCACCTGTGAGTCAAGATCAAAGATAATTACAGTGACCCTACTGGCCAGAGGAACACATCAGAGTGCATGATCGGCCAAAGCTTCCCCTCCTTTTACCCCCCCCCCCTCCCGCAATTTGAGAAATTTATTTCTCTCAAGTGTTTCAAGAAAGGCATACACATTAAATCAATTGCACATTTAGCGTCATTATAATTGCAAATAAGAAAATCATGAGACATTAGCACTGTTTTGAGAGTCCTGATCGCTGGAATTCTGAGCTTTGAAACAAATTGAACCGATTAGGCATAATTGTGACTTCTCCAACATTCCACTTGCTATTTGGGTTACTAGCAGGTCTCCAGCCAAACAGCCTGGGACTCCAGCGGCCACCGGCCCCTCACTGCTGTGTGTCCCAAATAGTAGCACCTCCTCCGGCCCCATTTTCCTTATCTGTAAAATGGGCTTCAGTGGTTAAGCGGCCATGCCTCTTGCTTCAAAGCACAGAACAGAAACTTTAGACACCAAAACCAAACCTTAGGAAGATGGGGTATGCAGTCCACCAAATGCAAAACCCGGAGGGCAGGCCGGCCTGTGGGAACACGCTAGAGTGTGAGAGAAGCAGCCTTTATCAAAAGCGAGCTGCAGGGTGAGTCAGGAGACCTCTGGACTGGAATGTCATTTTTCATACTGGGAAGGCCTGGAACCACTGCACCTTTATCATCCCCCGATCTTGCTCATTTCGTTATATGAAAGCCACTTCAAGGCCAGAGATAAGCAAAGAGATGGATGAAATGATGCCTGCTATTGATGGAGTGCCTCAGAGATACTGCTTTTATGCTTTATCGCAAGCCTGCAGAGGGAGGGGTGTAACCAGAAGGCAGTGTCACGTATGCTTAGGGTGCAGGCTCAGAGCCGCTGAGACAGGTTTGAAGTCTACGGCTTTCTTCCCTGGTGACCTTGGGCAGGTAACCTAACCTTTCCTAGCCTCAGGTGTTTCATTTGTAAAAGGAGCTAGTGATGGTCATGGTAGTAATTACTTCCTGGGGTAGTGACAAGGCTTGAATGAGAGAGCACCTGAAAGGCCCTTAGAGCAGCGCCTGACACATAGTAGGTCCTCAGGAAATATATGCCACTATCTCTGTATTATGGAAAAGGGAGGACAAGTTCAAGACCTTGCCCAGACAGTGCATACAGCTAACAAGGAGCAGAGTGGGAATTCGGAGCCTGTTCACCTGCTCCAAACCCTGTGTTTTGTGTGTGTGTGTGTGTGTGTGTGTGTGTGTGTCCTCCCCTCCACAGGAAGATCTGAGCTTTGCAAATAGGAATGCAAATGAAATTTCTACCCTGAGCCCCACGGGGATTGCCATTTGACTGGAATTGTTGGTACTTTTTGGGAGTTTGAAACCACCCTGAATACCAACAACTTTCCCTGGAACAAAGGTCTCAGCGGGGAGAGGGGCACTGTTGAACCAGAGTGATCAAGGAAGAAGCCTTTGATTTTATTTTTTAACTACATATTTTAGACTAACAAACGTGAGAAGAATAGTACCTTGGACGCTCTGACAAGTGAGTTGGCCGGCTCTGTCATGAGCAGGCGTGACCAGCCAAAACTCATCCCAGGGAGAGGCCAGAAGCAGGAATGTTCCAGAGAGCCCCGGGCCTGGAAAAGGTCCTAGAACCTGCTTATTGAAGATAAGCTATCCACCCAGCATGCGGGTTGCCCCCCGGGGGCCCTGTGGCCGTACAATAACTGTCAGTGCTGGTCCCAAACACCCAGATGATGTTTAGGGTGACCACAGCACAAAAGGAAACAGAATGTCCAGCTAGGCATAAGGCGATTTTTTAATTGAGATGTAATTGACATATAATGTGGTATGAGTTTCAGGTGCCTGAATGTGATCTGTTAGGGTTGCAGCTGTCAGACATGGCTGAGCCGCTGCAGGGGACACGTGAGCTGCCCAATATTGGCATTGGCATCGGCATGTGAAATATTGTGTTCTGACCAGATTTCCACACTCCCCCAAATGTTTTCCTGCTGTGGGGGCTGAGGGAAGAGGTGGGGTTAATGGCACTCACAGGGAGAAGCCCTTTGAGACATATGAAATTGCCAAAGTTGACCACTTTTTAGCACACAAAAAAATGGCAATTTCATATGGTTTCTTCTAATATTTGCATATATGTGCTGTAAATGAAATTGTTTCTTCTCATCCTCACAATAACTGAAGAAGTACCGATTTTATGCCCATTTCCGGGTGAGGAAACTGAGGCTCAGAGAGGGTTGGTGAAGCAGTTAAGTGAAGATTCAGTCTCCAGTGACTTTGTCATTTGCAGTAATGACATTTGAATCTCTTTTGAAAGGACTAAAACAATACCATTTACTCCCCAGGTGAACATATTTTGTAATGTCAATTGCTAGACAATATGCTAAAATTCTGCATCCAGTTCATCCTTGGTCTTAGGACCCCTTTATACTAAAAAAAAATCATGAGGACCTCCCACAGAACACTTCTCTGTGTGACTGTGATATTTACCATATTAGAAACTAAAGCTGGGACACTAAAAGTATTTATGCGTTAATTCATTAAAATAACAATGATAAATTCATTATGTAGTAAACAAGTAACTTTTTTTTATTTAAAAAGTAATATTTTTCAACAGAAAAAAAAAACAGTGAGAGAAATGGTATGGTTCTACATTTTTACAATTCTGCGTATGAATTAAGAGGACTGGATTCTCACCTCTGCTTCTGCATTGGATCAGCTGCGATACCAAAGCCACGTAGCCTCTGGCAAAGTCTACTGTACACTCCTGTTAGAATGAACATGAAAAACACAAGCAATTCCTTAGTATTCGCATGAAAGTGTTTGGGCCTCCTAAAATCCCCGAAAGGCGTTTAATCCTCTCACTTGTTTTCCAGAAGAGCCATCCCAAAGGCATACGCTTCACAAAAAATACGCAGGTAAGAGAAGAAACCATTTTTTGCTTTACAGAGTCCTAAAAAGGCCAATGAGCATTCTGGGTGGAGAAGAAAAGTAAAGGCCCAGGGACTCTCAGGAGAACTCTCGATTGAAGCCGCTGAGAAGGGAAATGGCCATACCCTCCCCAGGTGCTTTGGTGCCATCCGATGACACTCTGGAGTTGCCAGGGTGGGATGCCAAGATATTTCTGTTCTGAAAGTCTCTCCAACCTGATCAGCCCTCCTGGTGGCATCTGACATGGATGGGGGCCATTGCAGGCTGCAGGCTGGAGGGTGGAAGAGCCGCTGGACTGGTGACTGAGAGGGCCTGCAGCAGCAGCTCAGGGACGTCTGCTAGAAGACAAAATAGAAGCTGGGACACAGCGTAAAGGCCTGTTGTCTGATGGGGGGTGGAGGAGTTAGGAGTTGAGAAGCATTCGCAGCAAATGTGGTTTCATGGTAAACATCAAACTACAGAGCCTGGGATTGGAGAGACTTTCATTCACAGAACTGGAAAATGTGGCTGACACCATCATTCCATTCAATTATCCATTGCTCCATCCACCCAGTAATTCCATCATCTATCCATTCATCATCATCCATTTAATAATTTATTCCATCATGCAGCCATTTATCTATATCCACCCACCCATCTTTTCATCCCATAATTGATCTCATCATTCCACACATCTATCATATCTTGATTAAGCATTTATCACGCATTCTCTGCGTATTCATTCTTTATTCTGTTCTCCATCCTGTGCTGGAAGTTGGGCTACGCCTGTGAACACGGCAGGCCAGTCGCTGCCATCGTGCAGCTAATGTCAAACAGGAAATTCAAACAATAAGCCAAATGGGATGTTAGTAGCAGCAGCTGTGAAAATCCCGAGGTTGGAAGCAACTCAGCCATCAGTGCAGGGGGGAGTGTTCAGTGAGCGAGGGCGAGAGTGGCAGCAGATGAGGCCAGAACTGTGGGCAGGGCCAGGGCACACAGGGGGTGGGGCCTGGCGAGGAAAGGGGAGGGGCTAGAGGTGTTGGAGGGGAGGGGACTGTGTACCTCGTTTGTGGAAAAAGAGGAGACAGGGCCAGGCTGATGTATTTGGCCTTAACTCAGCAGTGGTTGGTGAGCCTTTGAGCAGGAATAGACATGCCTGTCCTGACGGAGCCCTGTTCTCTTTGCAGAGGGTGACACCAAGAACGTGGCAGAACATGGAAAAGGGCGACGGAGGCCCATGGAATAAAGCGGCAGAGACGGGGTAGGTAGGGGTCGATGGCAGGAAGGGGGATTTGTGCAGCCAGCTACCCGAGGTGGCTCTCACCACAAAGCTGACCGGTGGGAGGAGAGAGTGGGGCTTCCCCCAAGGAGAAGGACTTTAAACTCCCGCATGATCTCAAAGCGAACAGATGAGAACGTTTTGTGTGGTTACAGTGGGCGTTTCTCTACCCTCCAGACCTAAATCCGAAGACCCAGCTAGGTTGTCACTTACTTTTCCAGCTCCTTTCCGGTCCTTTGCCTTAATGCATCCGTGAACAGGCAGACACGTGCTCCATTGTCCCATGACATCTGTCCCTCCCTCTGTCACATGATTCTTTCAAGGGCCAACTCTGTGATAGGCAGGTTCTCCACAGTCACGCACGGCACGCCAGTGGCTGGGGGCTGGGTGAGTGGCGCAGTGGAGAGAGCAGACAGAGTTCGTGCCTTCCGGGTGTGCATCTTCCACATCCTTCAGTAGGACACTGAACAAGTCAGCACGTAAGCCAGCAGGAAAGTGACAGGCTGCAAGGAGTGGTGTGAAGGGAGCGGACAGGTGATGTGGTGCAGAGTGGCCCAGCCTGGGCTGGGAGCTGCTTCAGACAGGGGTCAGGGGTCATGGAAAGCTGCAGGAGGAGCTGACGTCGGAGCCAGCCAACACTTGAGATGAGGAGGTGCTGCCGTAGGGAGACCTGGAGAATGGGCACCCAGGCAAATAGAGCTGATGTGGGAAAGATCTTGGCTTAAGCAGCGATGTACAACCTTTTCCATCTCAGGGCACACATACACTGATCACTACAATTCTGGGGCACACCAAAAATACATTTCTGTTGATCTGACAAAGAAAAACACACACCAGGTATCATTTTGATTCATTCACACCAGATGGTTATTGTTGTGCTGGCTGTAGTCACTTTTAAAAATATATACAGGTATGTTTTACTGATTTTTAGAGAGAGAGGAAGGGCAAGGGAGAGAGAGATAGAAGCACTGATGAGAGAAAAACAGGGATCGGCTGCCTCCTGCACAGCCCCACTGGGAATCAAGCCCACAACCCAGGCATGTGCCCTGATCAGGAATCGAACTGGCAACCTCTTGGTTCTTGGGTCAATGCTCAACCATTTTTTTATTTAACAATCTCAGGGAAAGGTGGTCAGGGCCTGTGCCTAAACAGTTAGGTATTGCCTGTGCCACAGCACAGGGGTTAGAAATCGCTGGCTTAGAGGAGCCACAGGGAAGCACCGGGTGGGAAGAGAATGGTGCTGGGGAGGCCGGCGGGGGGGAGGTGTGGTTAGGCACAGGCTCTGCTGGCAGATACAGGTGAACAGCAGGGTTATGGGGCCCCAGCAGCTGGAGGGGTCTTAGCAGGTAAAACCTAATACCCACCATCCCCAGGATGTCCTTGAAAAGGCATCAGGTTTCAGATTCCAGAACTCTCTGGTGTGAGACCTCCTGGGAAATCTCGAGCCAGCGGGGACTGACGCAGCAAGTCTATTACCTGCTGATGACAGGAGCAGTCCTTGCAGCGGGTCTGACCCACCGCGGACGGCGAGCCTTACACGTGCACGTGCCGGGGGCCAGGAGGGAAGAACAGACTGTGAGAGGCCACGTGGTGGCTTCGGGGAGCCACAGACCTGGCTTTAAATTCTTGCTCTGCCGCCACATGACCTCGGCAATGACTTCAACGCTCCAGCCTCCGTTTCCTCCTCAATAAAATGGGAAGGATGGGAGGGAGGTGTTAGGGACCGAGTAAGGTGGCGCCTGCAGGGGCGTCACAGTGAGTGAAGAGTTTATTCTCAGCAGAGGCCGGCGCCTTTCTGGTGTCCAGTGGGGAAGGAGGAAGAGGATGACACAGATCTGTGACCCCACGAATTGCCTAAGCCAGCGGTTCTCAACCTGTGGGTCGCAAACAGCTAGCAGGGTCTCCTAAGATCATCAGAAAACACAGATATTTACATTAAGATTCATAACAGTAGCAAATTACAGTTATGAAGTAGCGACAAAAGTAATTTTATGGTTGGGGATCACCACAACATAAAGAACTGTATTAAAGGGTTGCGGCATTAGGAAGGCTGAGAACCACTGGCCTAAGCAATGGCTCATATTTGTTTCTTCTTTGCTTCCCTTTCAGCTAATTTGAAAGAACATTCCTCACTTTCTGCGAAGCCTTGGAGACTGTTGTATAAGAATGCTTTGACCCTCAGAGGTCATGCGCAGCTCAGAGAGCACAACCCCAGAGATGCCGAGACAGGACACCGGCTTCATCCCCAGTGCCCTCCTGGCTGGTGATGGTGGGAGCCGCTGACCAGCGCCGGGTCCTGTTCTGCCGCTTTGAAAATGCCTGGATCTCATTAGGCCCTACAGCTCGACAGACGCTGCCTGGGAAGAAGGCACTGCCTTGTGAGCACGTGCGAAGCTCCTTCCTAAGTCAGAGTTCCGTGTGGTGCCATTTACAGGCGCAGTCCCGGTCCCACTCTGGTGGGCATGTACCCAGCGCCCCCAGAGTCTCAAAATATAGCCACGTCCTCCCAATACACTCGCTCATCATACAATGAAGATGAACACAACTACTCATGCGTGATTCATAGCTTTAACCCCCGGACGGTCTTAAATCGGACCAGGGCTGAAGCCACTGGCTCCCGGGGGTGAGAGGGAGGGTGGGTGCTGCTGGGGAGTCACCTCGGCCCGGCTTCCTGGCCACGTGTGGGCTGTTTTAGTTAAGATCCTTCTGAATTGGGCCCTGGGAGGAGGATTTGGTGAAAGTGACATATTATGGAAGCTTCTGGGAAAAACGGGCGGCAGCTGGAGAGGTGGGGCAGGAGGGAAGAAGGTCAGACGAGGTGAGGTGTCAGGGTGCTGCAGAGGGTACCTGGTGCCAACCCTGGGGGTCCTAGAGGCAGCTTGAGCCCCCCCCACTCCCTGCCCTAGGCCAGCTCCAGGGAGGAGCCTGGGTGGTCACTCAGAGGCTCTGCGCTTGGTATAAGGAATTCTTAGCGACTGCTGAGCCAGAGGCCTACATGTTCACTCTGCAAGCCATCTGTGGAATCTGCCCATCGGGGGAAGGGGTGCCGAGTATGTATGAGGCTCCCAGCACCTCCATGATGGGGCAGGGCCACCCTTGGGGAGGGGCTGTCAGTTCCAGGGCAGCCCCCTTCTGTGCACACAGGGCCCACAGGGGCCTGGGCAGAGCCCTGAGGGCATCCATTACACAATTCAAATCTCCACAGCCCGTCTGCACAAAAAAGGGGCACATATGCTCATAGGTTTGTCGGGGAACTGATTCAATTCAGCCCATAACCTGCTTCCAAAACAGATTGTGGTGATTGGTATCAAGGAATTGTTTGGCAGGCTTCAACCTTTTTCATTCTAAATGTGGAAGCAACACCCAAGTACCCATATTTTAAAAGCAAGCCACTCTCCTGTCCCCTCTCTCCACCCATGCACACAGCGCACATTCTCTTAGAAAAGAGTCCAAGTCCTGGTTAACATGGAGATTGCTGGCCTTGGTGTGTGCGCCATTTCTGAGCAGCAGTGCATTCAAAAGAATTATTTTTTTACTGTTTCGTGTGTAGAACACGAGTGGGAAACAGCCGAGCAACTCCTGTAAACGGTGCATGAAGTGGGCATCCGTCACGCTGCCTGGGGAGGCCTGGGCCTTCACGTTGATGGAAAAGAAGGACAACTTTGCCCACGAATGTCCAGTCAGGAGACCTTTCAGAGAATGAGGTTGTGTCTGTTCACTCCTGGCACAAGCCTCAGAGTGGAACCTATTCAAACACGCTTCCTGTGGGGGAAGCCAGGGGTCATCACTTGGGTGACCCAGGCCATGCCCAGTCTCTCACATGTCCAGGAGGATGTTCCTCTGGTCTGGAAGGGGCCTGGGGCTGGGGTGGCAGCAGTCCCTGGCAGAGAGAGGGGTCTACAAGGAGCAGGGCTCATCAGGGCTGAGAACCGTGTCTAAGAGACTGTCCGCTCAGGGCTGGCCACAGATGGTGGAAGCAAACAATTACAGCCAGCGGAGACTGGATGTCAGCAATCTGAAAGGACTCACCCAGAGTCACACAGCCAGAAAGTTCTGGGTCCCGGGTTCCAGGGATTTCAGCTGGGCCTGTCCTTCCCACGGCTCGGGCTCCAGAGGCCCAGCTCCTCTGCTAGGTCTGGCCTAGCGAGCACATCCCTCCAGCCCCTGAGGTGGCTGCTGGTGTGTCGTCCCAGGGTGCTGGGGCCAGAGCTGAGCTCATCCCCGCTTAGGGGGCTGCCCATCAGATGGGGCGGAGTCAGCCTGGGTTCCACCCTGAGCCTGGTGCTTCTCTGACCTCGGTTTCCTCCTCTGTGAAATGGGCGTGGTGAGAGGGGCTGCCTTTCAGAGCTGCTGGGGAGGATTGTGTGAGGAGATGGGTGGATGGTAAGTGCTCGATGGGCATGGCTATAATTCCTTGTTATTATTTTCCTGGCTCATTCATCTTCTGGGGGCACAGCTGCCCCGCTGAGAACTTCTGGTTGAAGCCAAATAACGGCTCTCACTTCTTCCATCAGTGAGTCCCACTGGAGCATTTCTCCCGGGTTCAGGACCCATTAACTTTCCCACTCACTCACCCCCTGTTCCTTCATGCATCCATACCGTCATTCTGTTAATAAGTGTTTACCAGGCACCAACCACCATCTCTCGGTGAATCCGAGATGCGTGCCTTCTCACCTGTCCGCATCCCTGATGCCGGCATGTGTCTCAGTCACGGCGGCGGCGGGCAGCAGGGCCCTCTGCCTGCATCTGAGCACGTGGAAACGTGCAGGTTGGGTGTAAGCAACTTGCTGGAGACTTCCAGGGACAACAGAGGAACCGTCTTCCTGGAAATTCTGGGTCACCAGAGCTTTGAGGGGTCAGAGAGCCCCATTAGCAGAAAAACTCTGATACTGGTAACTCTGTGTCGAAAAGTGATTGGGAAGGGTGGGGTACCAAAGTGACAAATACCTTCTTCCATTTATTTCACTGGAGTTTTCTTTTGATGTTTGTACAGAATGATACATGCTCAAAATCCAGGTCCCCATCAGGCTCGTAACAGATTTGAAACAGAAAGGTGGAAGCACCCAATCCCTGCACAAAAGCGTCGTTGGCGGTGCTTTTTCTTTGCTAAATGCCAAGTGCTGCTTGGGCGATGGTAAGTGCTGCTTCTCATGCTGAGACGAGGAGAGGAACAGCCCAGAACCGGTCCCTGTCTGCACTGCGTTCCCAGTCTAGTGGGGACTTCAACCCCGCCTGCTGGTCCCAGGGCTCACCCTCCATCCCACTGCCCCTCCCTGACCTCGGCGGCCTGCCCCTTGCTGTGTCCCTGCCCTGGGTTCTCAGTCTGGCGAGGACACACGGATGAATCGGCGATCTCAGGCAGTGAGGGCAATGCTCAGGGCCCATCCGGGAAGTGGCTGTGTTCCCCGGTTTGAGCTGAGAGCAGGGTCTCTGTGGGAGCTGGTACAGCCCTTCCTTGGACCTGATTGGTTGGGAACCAGGTGCCAGGAATGACAGCTCTGGGTTTGGAACTGGCCCAGTTTCTGCCAGTTTGGAACGGAGAATAGGACCTGTCATACCTTCCCCAGGACCAAAGAGGTGAGGGGTGTGAAATAGGCAGGATACCCAGAAAAACCTGTCCAGGGTCTTCTAGGTATAAGAGGCAGAGGAAGGTGGAGGATGCACTGGAGGCCCGGCCTGGGATGGAAGGGGACTAAGGGGCTATTTGTCCACTGTGCTGGTGGTGATGACAGTCCCAACTCCAACCAGCTGGGCAAATGGGGCTGCAAGGAAGGGCGGGTGAAGGAGGGGTCAGAGGTATGGCTTCAGTGCTGGGCAGACAGGGTTCAGATCCTAGCACTGATATTTGCTAGTGTGTGATTTTGCACAAAGTCATTCATTGTGCCTCCATTTCCCCAACTGTTAAAGGGGGTGATGATACTGCAGAGCTGTTATGAGAAGCAAAAGTGTTAAAATATATGCAGTTCTCAGAACAATGTCTGGCTCATCTATATATATAAAACCCTAATATGCAAATAGATGGAACGTCAGAACAGCCAAACAACCAATGGCTATGATGTGCGCTGACCACCAGGGGGCATGCACAGAACATGGCAGGCATTGGCCGTGGTAGGATGGTGGAGCAGGTGAATGGGGTGCCAGACCAAGGCAGGGCACTGGTCGCTGTCATCAGGGAAAGCCTCTGGTGGTTACTGAAAATTCTTTGCTCCTGTGAGCCACGATCCCGCCCAGCACTTGCACCTGCTGCTGGCACCGGCCCACTTGTCCCCCAGGGCTTCTCCACTTCTCCCTGCTCCTGAGGGGTGATCAGGGCAAACAGCTGCCTCTCACATCCACTGCTGGCAATGGCCCAGCTAGCACTCACTGCTGGCACCTTGTCAGTCCCAATCACTTGGTGCTGTTAGTACGTGCAAGCAGCAGCTGTCAGCCCTGATCACCCCTTAGAGTTTCTCCCCCTCCCCCTTCTCCTGAATGGCAATCCAGGCAGCAGCTGCCACTCAAACCTGCTGCTGGTGCCAGGCCCAATCACTCCACTCTGTTCAGCAGATTCGAGGGGGCTGGTGCCAGTAGCACATGGGAGCAGTGGGAGCAGGAGCAGGGCTGCCAGCAGGAGCAGGGCTTCCATGGGGGCCATGGTAGGAGGGGCTAAGTGGGAGTGTGGAGAATGGGTTGGGACCCGTCTCTGTGCCCAATGCAGCCTTGTGGCTCACAGTTCCTTTCAAGGTGCACAAATTTGTTCACTGGCCTCCTAGTCTATTTATAAAAAAAGACTAATATGCTAAGTGTCGATCTGGGTAACACCATCACATAGCAATGCCCAGCTTTCTTAGAGATTCTTCATCCCAGGGACATGACTGGCTTTAGAGCCAGGTGGAAACATTTTACACTAAATGTCTGTGCAGTGTTTTCCCAGGCCTCATCTCATTTGATCCTCACAGAAGTTGTGGAGTAGGTAGATAGGAGACTTGATAGAATCCTTTTTTTTTTTTTCATTAGCTGGAAAACAGAGATTTAGAAAGCTTAGAAACTTGACCAGACTGAAAAGAAGTAAGAAATGGTGACCTTGACAATGACTTCAGGTTTTCTCACCGCAGACTATAGTCAAACACTGCTGCAGTTAAATATCTTACCCTTGGTTCTCCCTGCATGATCTACAATAATAATCTGCTTCATGTTGATATTTACTGCTGTGTTGCTGACAATTATCTGAAAGAGAAGTTGGGATGCTTCACTGGGCTGGAAAAAGTTTAGCTAAATCAATAAGCAGGTCTAATTAAGCAAGTTTATTCTATATCTATAAAAGGCTAAGTTGACTCATGCATGTGTCATTCATATAAAGCTTTCATTGGCGCCAATTGCATGATGTGTTTTGATCTGTCATTGTCGATCATGAAATTGGTTGACACTTCTATATAGAGAAAGAGCGAATAGCGATATTAAAATACTTCTTCTAATTAATTTCTTTCCATGTGCACAAATTTGTGCACTGGGCCACTAGTAGTATATATTAACCTAAGACCTTACTGCTATTGTTCTTGTTGTTATTATCACCTCTGAGGAAGAACTGACTGATCACAGCTGGGAAGACAGGGCCTCACCTGGGCTTCGGGGACAGGGAGAACCAGGTTCAGAGTCCTTCACTCTCTCTGTCCCCTCGAGGTGTGTAACGTGGCCCCAGCAACTCAGACTCTCACACAGCACACCCACTCCTTGAACGGGATGAACAACTATCTGCTGCCCCTCCAACTGCTAGGAAGGCGCCCAGATCTGGGCCCATCTGCTGAGGCCCTCAGAAGGACGAAGAAGGAACTGGCCGCTCCCCCACCACAACCACAATGGGATGAAGATGGTGCATTTGGAGGGGGTTCCGGGAAAATGCACCCTTTGGGGTGGGCAGACTGTCCCCTACATGACCACCCCAGAGACCTCATTTCACAAGGGAAGACAACGTATTGTGACTTGTCCAAGTCACCCACAGTCAGACTGCAGTAGGTGGGCAAGTGAGCATTACGGGGACTCCGTCTGTAGCACTCAGCCTGTGTTATTCCGCTGCCTCTCGTGGCAATCCTAACCCATAGCCAGCACCGTCTGAGCACAGGCCATGTGCCAGGTGCCCTGTAAGCCCTTTACAGAAACTAACGGCTCATCTGCACTCTCCCAGCCCACAAGGAAGAACTACAAACACTCATCTTACAGGCGAGGGGGCCTGAAGCTCAGAAGGTGACTCGGCCAGGGTCACCCACTAGTCTGTGGCAGAGTGAGGACACAGACCTAAGTAACCCCATCCCAGCATCATTGGGAAGCAGGAACTTCTCTTATAAACATTTTTATTGATTTTTAGAGAGGAAGGGAGAAGGGGAGAGAAAGAGAAACATCATCGTGAGAGTGGAGCCACCAGCTGCGCACACACACACCCGCCTGCCCCTCACCCTCTCACCCAGGCCAGAGATGGAGCCAACTGAGATACACTGGCCAGGGTTCTTTTTCTTTTACTAAACAGCGAGTTACATGAACACATACAGGTTTTGCTGGAGTTCTTGATGAAATGTTGACTGCATTCTGACATTCTTGTATTGGCAGCAGAGGAGCAGAGATGTTAGAGTTTACTCCAGGAAGCCTTTCGGGAAAGATTGTAGGTAGAAAAACCACTTTGGGGGGAACTATTAATTGTCAAAGTCAGATTACGTCTCACACTCAGGTCATCCACCGGTATTAATTTTTAAAAACCTTTTGTTTGAAACAATGGGCCGTTTATGAGCCAGGCAAGGACACAGACAGGGAGTCCATCCCCCACGGTGACACCTTGCGTAACCACAGGACAGTATCACACCAGGAAGCTGGCACCATAGCGTCACGGTGCGCGTTCGGTTTCCTTCGGTCCCACAGAGGGAGCTGAGGGTGAAGCACTTCTCCAAGGCCCCCCAGCGTGGAGTTGGCAGAGCAGGCCACTGGCACCCCAGCGCCCACTTCCCATTGTCTTGTGAACTGCAGAGGCCAGTCCCTCTGCTCCGATCCCCAGTCTGGAGTTTTCTTTCTTGCCGTACAAGACCTCCCATGTTGAAGGGATAAAAGAAGCCGTGGCCACTACCTCTGAGGCTGTCTGAGGACTGTGTCCCAGCCATAGAGGTGGGGGTGGGGAGAGGACCTAGCCTTTGAGAGGGCATGGTCCCCCCTCACAGGGCCCAGGAGGAGGGCACCAGGACGCTGGGAAATAGGGGACAGGCCCCTGGCTGCTCTGGCCTGCTGCAGAGAGAAGGGGTTTCTCTGAGGCCGCTGGAAAGTGACTGGCCCCCAGGCACTTGGCTAAAGGCAGTGCCTGCCTTGGGGCCTCCCTGACTGGAGCAGCTTTTCTATAGGAAGGAACAATGACACGATTGTCCCAAATTCCTCTCTGTTCCCCCGGGTAAAGGGACAGTGACAGTCTTTCCTGGGGCCTTTTTCCATCTGAGCTGCAGGATTAACTAAGTGCCTGATCCCAAGTCTTTTTCTAGAATAGTGGTTCTCAACCTTCCTAATGCCGCGACCCTTTAAGACAGCTCCTCATGTGGTGGTGACCCCCAACCATAAAATTATTTTCATTGCTACTTCATACACGATGTCAACCAGTTTCATCATTATGAACTGTAATGTAAATATCTGATATGCAGGATGTATTTTCGTTGTTACAAATTGAACATAATTAAAGCATAGCGATTAATCACAAAAACAATATGTAATTATATATTGTGAAATATTTATTTCTAATTACAAATAAATGAAATTTTGTCTTGAATAGAGGTGTAGCATGGGCAACAGTCTTCATATGACAACAGTAAACTACATTGCTACACTTTGCTACACCGAGGAGCGGTGTGTTGGTTCCTAAGACCATGGGAAATAGGTGTTTTCCAATAGTCTTAGGCGACCCCTGTGAAAGGGTCGTTTGACCCCCAAATGGGTCGCGACCCACAGGTTGAGAACCGCTGTTCTAGAACCTTCCCACCCATGTCAGTAAGGTAGACTAAAGGGAAAGGGTGAAGATGGAAGTTCAGGCTAAATCCTATCTTATAACCCCAGGGAAGGCCCCGGCTTCCACCTGGGAGGAGGTGAACAGGCCCGGGGTGGGAGGTGCCAGCCCCACACAGACTCCTCCCTGAAGGCGCCTGTCCACTTGAAGGGCAGCTGGGCTGGGTGTGGAGGCTGCTGGACTCTGGACTCCTTCCCCTGGGAGAGGCTGCTGTCGGTTAAGCCACTGGAGGCAAAGGCACCTGCTGGCCGGAGGAGTCACGGGGTGTGTGGGCCACCGCAGGCACCCTGGGAAGTGCTAGGGTAAAGCCATTCATGGGCCCTGGGCACCTCATCAGGGTGAGAAGTCAGGGAGGGCTTCTCAGGGGAGGCGCTGTCTCAGCTAAGTTTCTGAGGGTGCGTTTCCCAATAACTTACAACTTCATGGTCCCCAGTGGCTGCCGTACAAATGACCGTAACTGGGTGGTTTTAAACAATAGGAACGACCTTATTCTCCCACAGCTCTGGAGGCCAGAGGTCCAAAATCAAGGTGTCACCAGGGTTAGCTCCTTCTGAGGGCTCTGAGGGAGGAGCTGAGCATACCTCTGTCCCAGCTCTTGGGTGGACACATGGCAGTGCTTGTTTTGTAGATGCAACAAACCAAGCAGTTTCCACCCCCATCTTCTCAAGGCCTTTCCCTCTGAGTCTGTGCTCCAAACTCCCCACTTCTTGCTTTTAAAAGGATACTTGTTGGATTTAGGGCCCATCCCAAATCCAGGAAAACCTCATATGATCTGCAAAGACCCAAATTCCAGATAAGGTCACACTCACAGGTTCCGGGCTCTGAGGGTGAGGATGTGGGCATATCCTTTGGGAGACACAAATCAGTCCACAACAGGGAGCCAGGTAGCTCAGTTAGATTCTGTGAGAAGAGGAAGGGCATCCCAGGCAGAGGGCACAGTATGTGCAGAGGCCCAGACCAGAGAGGTTCAGGGAACTACATACAAGTAGTTGAGCACGGCTGGAGAAGGGGGCCGCTCTGGGGGGGGGGACATAAAGGGTAGAAAGTCAAGCAGGTACCAGCCAACTCGCACCTTGAGTTTGAACTTGATGCTGAAACCAATAAGGAGACACTGAAGAATTTACCTGGGTCATTATCTGATTCTCTCCACATCCCCGAGAGGCCAGTATTGTGATCCAGATGAAGACTCTCAGGCTCAGAGAGGTAACTCCTTTGCCCACGAGAAGGCCTTTAGGAAAATGGCAGAGGCAGGATTTGAACTCAGGCCACTTCTAACTTCTTAGTGGACAGATGAATGCAGCAGGGTTTTGTGTGCCCGAGGAAGACAGGAGATGGTATATCTAAGAAGGAGGGAGGGGACATTCCTGGAATCTTGCTGAGACCATGTTCCAGCTCACTGCCCCATCTGAGGATGGCTCCCTCATGCTGGGCCTGGGAGTCCCACGTTGGTGCTCTGAGAACCGCCTCCTTGGCGAAAGTTGATTGGTCTAGAAACAGACACCTGCCTCAAGCTAGGCCAATCAGAATTCCCCCTGCCTCCCAGGACCGTGCTCCTGAGTCTTTTTGAGTTGAGAAGGTAACGTGATAGGGGACTAGGACACCCTTTAAATCCTGCTCTGACTCTTATTTCAAATGTGTGGTTTCAGGCAGTTTCACGAAACCTCAATGCTTCAGTTTCCTTCTCTGGAATTTGGAACGATGAAAACAGCTCTTCCTCCAAGGCTACCGGGAGGTGACACGAAGTCCTGGTGGTGAAGCCTTGTGTCTAAGCTGCAGGGGTGGGGAGGTGGGGAACATTCGCCCTAAGGGCTGTATAAGGCCCGCAAACTCATTTGGTCTGGGGTGAGTTAACTAAATGTTTGACCACATATAGCAGACTAATTTTTAAACTGGTAATTTTGTATGGCCCATGAACGATGGTATAAGCATCCAGATGGCCCTTGGGAGAAAAACGTTTCTCCACCCTTGGTAAGGCCTGGCTCACAGGAAGTGCTGGGCAGACATTAGCAGGCTCTGCTGGTTGAATGAACAGAAGTGATGGACTCCAACTGTGTGGAGCTACTTCCTGCTGTGTGTATGGAGGAGGAGGAGGAGGAGGAAGAAGAAGAAGAAGAGGGAGGGGGGAAGGAGGAAGAGGAGGGGAGGAGAAAGAAAGAGAGAGAGAGAGAGAGAGAGTGAGAGAGAAGGGAGGGAGGGAGGGAGAGAGGGAAACCACTGGGGATCTTGACAGCTTTCCAGGGCTTGCTTCCAGGTGATAAGAGACTTGGCTGCCCTCCTTAGA
>PVJN01036493.1:0-21338 GCA_004026805.1 Lasiurus borealis | reverse complement strand
TTTATCAGAAATATATAACTTCTCATGTACTTTATTCAAGAGACTCTTAATAGTAAAACTGGTAAAATGAGCAGTTTCTTTTTCCTATTTGAAAACAATAAACTGTAACCATGATTTCAAGATTTCATTTCAGTGCCTCATTAAATTGGATCCCATATTACTGAAAGTCCCTTGTAAAAGTACCTTGTTTTATTAACCTCTCAGTCAAGTCCTCGCCTTGAGCCTTGCTACTTATTGCCTTTGACCCAAGAAAGGCCACAGAAATGGATTCTGAGATCATCTAATAAATGAGCATCTATTTCTCCTATATGTAATAATTAATAACAATACATAATTAAGCCAGTAATTTTCTCTCTATTGAATGGTCTCTTATTCAGGCCCTACTTTGTGTTGGCATGTGGAATGGAATAGAATTTATAATACTGAACCATTTTTGCACAAAAAGCTAAATTATTTACCTACTATGAGCTTTGTTTTTGCTTTGTTTTGTTTCCCAAAGACTGAGAAACAGATAACGCATTGTTCTTCTCTACCATGAATCATAAAATTAAAGTAGATAATTGGGTTTTCTAGGGTTTACCAAGACTTGATTCAATATTACTAAAATAGAATCACAAGTTTTCAGAACTTGGGTGTTTAAAGCCATTCTATAAGTTCTTCCAAAGTTTTCTTTAAAATGCCTCTTTGAAATTCCACATACTCAATTTTAAAAGTTCAGCCATTTGGGTTTGACCAGTTCTGTGGGAAAAACAATAAAATATTTTCCCCCATGTTCTACCATGGGTTCTTGGTTTCTTCAATGCAATTTCATTTTTCTGGTATATCTCTTTTGGATTTTCCTCAATCATTATCCTTTAAACTAAATATGATAGGGAAAACATTAAAAAATTATAGTTTTCTAAATCAAACTTTTAGTAAAGAGTATAGCTGAAAGGTCAAGATAGATAGAAAGATAGATAGATAGATAGATAGATAGATAGATAGATAGATAGATAGAAGATAGATAGATAAAGTTTGCACCTCTCCACTAAAATTCTATTTTTAATAAAAATGGAATTCAAGACAGTAGGAACAATTCATTAAGGGTTTGATATGCTTTCATTGTAGTTTATAGATCATTCTTTTAAAAAGTATTAAATACAACATAGCTCACACAAAACATTGTTTTTAGGAAAATATGACTTTTTCTATGCAACTAGAGGCAATTTTATGGATATTACTCATATTGGAGCTATAATTTTGTCTTCTCTTATTTTTCTTATTCTGAATGCTTTGCCCCAATTGGCCACTCTCCCTGAAGAGTACAATTTATTAGAGAAGCTAAAAAATCATGTTAATAATCAAGTAACATTTGGTTAATAATCAAAACAACCACTAAGTGAATTTTACCCCATTTAGTCTCTAAAAAAAGTATTATAGAATTGGCATACAAGCATAGTTTAGGTAGAATTTTATAAAGGGAATAAGACTTAAACTTTTCTTTGACCTAAATTTGAGTTTACAGTGTAACTCTTTTCTTTCCCAGACCAAAACAATAAAACAACAAACAAACAAAGAAAACAAACAAACAAAAAACAAGCTAAAGGAGTTTATTGCCATGAAGCCAGAATTGAAAAAATGTTAAAGGGACTACTATTAGAAAAAAAGATGAAATAGATAGAAGAATATAGGCTTAAAGAAAAATAGGCAATAAAAGTGCCTACCAATAATAACCTTAAATGAACATAGATGAAATGTTCCAATCAACAGACATGGATAAGAACACATGACTAATATATATGAAGTAAAACTATCATTACTTGCAGATGATGTGATGTACATTGAAAAACCTAAAGACTCCACCCAAAAAAAATATACTAGACTTAATAAATTAATTTGGCAGAGTAGCAGAATACAAAATTAACATGCAAGAAATCAATAGTACTTATTTATTTATTTATTTATTTATTTATTTATTTATTTATTTATTTATTATGCTCTTGGCCAGTAATTGAACCTATGACCCTTTGGTCCATGGCCCAATGCTTTAACCACTGAGAGCAACTGGCCAGGGCAATCGATGTCATTCTTATACATCAATAATGAACTCCCAGAAAGAGAAACTAAATGAACAAATTCCCATTTACCATTGCAACAAATAAAAAATATATATTCCCAGGAATAAACTTAACCAAGGAGGTAAAAAGCCTGTACTCAGAAAATTATACAACATTGTAAAGAGAAATAGAGGAAGGTAAAAACAAGTGGAAGTATATATTGGGTTCATGTATTGGAAAAGTTAAAATTAAAATGTCCATACTATCCAAGTAATCTATTGATTCAATATAATCCCTAGTAAGATAACAATTGCATATTTCAAAGATCTAGAACAAATATTTCAAAACTTTATATGGAACTAAAAAAGACCCCAAATAGCCATAGAAATCTTGAAAAAGAAGAAAAATCTTGGCAGGATCAAAATACTAGATATCAAACTATACTACAAAGCCACTGTAATTAAAACAGACCAGTACTAGTACAAGAACAGGCATATAGATCAATGGAATAGAACAGAGAACCAAGAAATTGACCCAAGCCATTATGCTCAATTAATATGCAACAAAGTAGGCAGGAATATACAATTGAGTAAAGACTGTCTCTTCCATAAATGATACTGGGAAAATTTGATGGTTACATGCAAAAAAAAGTGAACCTAGACCACCAACTTACACCACACAAAAAAATAAATTCAAAATTAATAAAATACTTAAATATAAGAGGTGAAACCATAAAGATCCCAAAAGAAACCAGAAGTAGCAAAATCTCAGCCATCTCTTATAGCTGTATGTTTGCAGATACATCTCCTAAGGCAAAGGAAACTATGGAGAATGAAAATAAAGTGTTTCGAGAGAATCCAAGATGGTGGCATAGGTAAACACCTACACTGCTGCCTCACACAACAATTTCAAAACTACAACTAAAAGACAGAACGGACATCATCCAGAACCACAGGAAAGCTGGCTGAGTGGAAATTCTACAACTAGAAGGAAAGAGAGGGGCTCACAGAGACCCAGAGGAGCTGCAAAAAGCTGAGGTACAGAGACATGCGCGTTGAGAGAGCGGGTGCCTGAATACCTGGCTGGCTTTCTCTGGCGGGAGGGAAATGGAGACTCTCAACTGCATTGAACCCCTTATCCTACGACACTAAACCCCAGATCCAGCTGAAACTCATACGGGGGGAGTTTGGACTGTGAAAAGGGAGAGGTGCACGGAAATTTAGGGGAGTCGCAAAAGATAGGAGGTCTGGTCTCACACACGCACAGTGCACGGCTCATGGCTCTTCCTGGAGGACAGGTTGCTGATTGTGCTGCTGGCTTTCGCAACTGGGTGGGAGACAGACCCTCCCAACTGAGCCACTTCTGAGTCCACTGGCCCCTGTTTCGGGCGAAACACTGGAGACCTAGACTCCTGTGGTCCTGGCGGGCAGGAGAGCTGAAAAGGCGGTGGTCTAGAGGCACTGTGGGTGAGCATGTGCACAGGGACATCTCCAGCGATTACCCAATCACATGAGACTCGGGGGCTGTGGAGGGCGGGGCCGACTGGAAGGCAAGGCGGTCCCTTAAGCCCTGAGACTCCACCCATGCCAAGCCCAACAGAGGCTTCTGTGATTTTGCAAGTAAAAAAGTTTCCCCAACATAGTGAAAATGCCAAGACAAGGGAAAGGATCACAAACAAAAGCAATGGAGGAAAAAAAACGACTGGATATAGAGTTTAAAACCATGCTTATAAGGTTTTGCAAGAATATGCTAGAAAAGATGGATAAGTTTATCAAGTCCCAAGAAGAGATGCAAAAGGACCAACTAGAGATGCTAGAGATGATGCATAAATTTTGCAAGTCACAAGAGGAGATGAACAAGGACCAATTGGAGACACTGACTGAAATAAAAAATATTATACAGAGTCCTAACAGCAGACTAGAGAAAGGCAAGAATCAAGTAAAAAATTTGAAATATAAAGAAAAAGAAAAGCAAGAAGAGAAGAGAATCGAAAAATGTGAATATAATGTAAGGAGACTCTGGGACAGCTTCAAGCGTACCAACATCAGAATTGTTGGGGTGCCAGAGGAAGAGAGAGAGCAAGATACTGAAAACCTATTTAAAGAAATAATGACTGAAAATTTCCCACAACTGGTAAAAGAAATGGACTTACAAGTCCAGGAAGCACACAGAACCCCATATAAAAGGAATCCAAAGAGGACCACACCAAGGCACATCATAATTAAAATGCCAAGAGCAAAAGACAAAGAGAGAATATTAAAAGCAGCAAGAGAAAAACAGTTTATTACCTACAAGGGAGCACCCATACGACTGTCAGCTGATTTCTCAACAGAAACGATGCAGGCCAGACGGGAGTGGCAAGAGGTATTCAACGTGATGAATAGCAAGAACTTACAACCAAGAATAATCTATCCAGCAAAGCTAACATTCAGAATTGAAGGGCAGATAAAGAGCTTCAGAGATAAGAAAAAGCTAAAGGAGTTCATCAGCTCCAAACCAGTATTATATGAAATGCTGAAGGGTACTCTTTTAGAAGAGGAAGAAGAAAAAGGTAAAAGCCAAAAAATTATGAACAACAAATACATGTCTATCAACAAGTGAATCTAAAAATTAAGTGAATTAAAAATTTGATCAACAGAATAAACTGGTGAATATAATAGAATCAGGAGCACGGAAAAGGAGTGGACTGATAATTCTCAGGGGGAAAGAGGAGAGGGGTGTATAGGGAGAGACTGGACAAAATCATACACCTATGGATGAGATCAATGGGAGGGAGCTGAGGGCAGAGGGAGGGGTGGGAGCTGGGTGGAGGGGTGCTATGGAGGGGAAAAAAGAGAAACAAATGTAATAATCTGAATAATAAAGATTTAATTAAAAAAAAGAAAAGAAAATGTTTCTCACAGCAAAAGAAACCATCAACAAAATGAAAAGGAAGCCCACTGTATGGGAGAACATATTTGGCAATGATACATCTGATAAAGAGTTAATATTCAAGAAATATAAGGAACTCATACAACTTAACAAAAGGAAGACTAACAATCTAATTAAAAGATGGGCAAAGGACCTAAATAGACACTTCTCTAAAGTGAACATACAGATAGCCAAGTGACATATGGAAAAATGCTCAAAGTCACTGATCATCAGAGAGATGCAAATTAAAACAACAATAAGATATTGCCTCACACCTATCAGAATGGCTACCATCAACAAATCAACAAATGACAAGTGCTGGTGAGGATGTGGAAAAAAGGGAACCCTCGTGCAGCCACTATGAAAAACACTACAGAGTTTCTCAAAAAATTAAAAACGGAACTCCCATTTGACCCAGTGATTCTGCTTCTAGGAATATATTCTAAGAAAGCTGAAACACCAATCAGAAAGAATATATTTTCAGAGCAGTGCTATTTACAATAGCTAAGATCTGGAAACAGCCCAAGTGCCTATCAGAAGATGAAAGATAAAAAAAAGCAGTGGTACATTTACACCGTGGAATACTATGCAACTATAATAAAGAAGGATCCCTACCCTTTAAGACAGCGTGGAGGGACTTGGAGAGTATTATGCTAAGTGAAATAAGCTGGTCAGAGAAATACAAGTATACTATGATCTCATTAATATGTGGAATCAAATGAACACAATAAATTGATGAACAAAATAGGTTCAGAAGCTTTAATTCATGGAATAGACTGACAGATCTCAGAAGAGAGGAGGCTGAAAGGGGAGGTGGGCAGGAGGATGTTAGCTAGATTTATAGCCCATGGACACACACAATAGTGTGGTGAAGCCATGGGGTGGTGCAGTGGCTAAGTGGAGGTATGCAAATGGGGAAAAGAGGGATATTTGTAATACTGTCAATAATAAAAAAAATAATTTAAAAAAGAAAATAGGAATGAAGCTTTCTAATATACAGAGTTTTACAGGAAGAGAATAGATAACCCATAAAAATGCAATATATGCATCTCATATCTCAAAATTCTGTGCTAACATATATTTCCTTACACAATTTATTTTAAAATTGAGGCTAAATTCATATCACATAAGACATACTTGAAAGGTATCCAGTTGTCTTTATATTTAGGAAGTGGTTCAATTATCATCACTTATTTAATTTCAGGCCTTTAATTATCCCTAACTAAATTCCATAACCATTAGGAGTCATTCTCCATTCTATTTTCTATATCAAAGGAATTTCTTATTTTGCACATTTCATACAAATGGGATTTTCCAATATGTGGCCTTTTGTTTCTGGCTTCTTTCACTTAAAACATTTATAGGTCCATCCACACTGTAGAGAGTATCAGTACGTCATTACCTTTTATGACTGAATACTACTACATTGTATGGTTATACCACCTTAATTTCTTCATTCATCAGTGGGGTCATCAGTTTAGGTTGTTTCCACTTTTTTGGCTACTCTGAGTAATGCTGCCATTGTTTTGTTTGCTCTCGTGGAATTTCCAAACACTAAAGTCCTAAACCATCTTTCTTCCTGCAGAAATCTTCAGCATTTGCATCTTCTATTCTCCACCTCAAATGCATATTCTTCTCATACCACAAATTTTGTTCTACTTTATGTTTAGATGTAATAAAATATAGAATATATAATTCCTCTTTTACAAATGGATTTTAGATGGCATCTCCTTGTTGGCATTTAGTCTGAATATAAGCATATTAAAAATATCCATGCTTTTACTAACCCCATGTTCTTTCAAAGAAAAAAAGACTTAAAAAGTTAAACCATTTTAACTCCTACTAAAAGAATGTGTCCTGAAATAGATTTCTTACTGGTTTCTAAGGAAATTACTAATACATTACCACTATTGCAGTGCTTTTTTTTTTTTTTTACCTTTACTTAGAATTGCATGAAGACGTTTGCACCAAAAATTTAATTTTAAAAATCTCTACTAGCAAAAGTATTTTTAATTAATTCTGCTTATTCTTTGTTAGACATATCTACTCTCACTGGTCTGAGCCTTATCTGATTGAGAAAGACATTAAGTGAAGCTACAATCAAATAGTTGAACTGAGCAGAGAGAAGCCTAATAGAACTGAAAGACATGCTTCAGTTTCAAGTGCCGTCTCATTTCTGTCCTGCTTCACAAACCTTCAAACCAGCATTCGAGTATGCCGACCATTCTCCTTCACTTAACATCTGACGTGCACAACCAAAGCGCTCACAGCTGGTACTGATCAGACCAGGCCAACACACTCAAATACTTACATCAGGGAAGCAAGGCCCGAGGTCAGACATCCTTGGCAAAACTTGCTAAACATTTTTGTAAAATTACTTGCAGACTCATCAAGTTACCAGTAATTTTTTCTGCATGAATGAGATCCAAAATGCATTTGTGTGCCTGTGGATGTGCTTTTAAAACTCCAACAAAAAGTAAATAATTGCCCAATTTGCATTACTGAAATATGGGACCTGAGGGGTGGGTGTAGAAGGGGCAAATTAAGGGGAAAGAAGAAAATGAGCATTCCCAGAGGGCAGCTGTTCTAGTTGTTACTAGGACAATTTTGAAAAAGAAAATGACCTTGAGAGTTGGAATTCCATTTGAGGGGGAAAATAACAGTCAAGTCTATGATCCAGAATAAAAGGGAAATAGAAATGCTTTAATTTTGCCCCTAAAGCAATAGAAATTTATTGTGTGTATTTGGATGAAGATTTTATATTTTTTTACTACCCTGGTGCGTAAGCTGAAAAAATCCATTTCACCCATTTTATGACATTCTGGCCCTTTTGGATTGAGATTCAGGCCATTGGCAAGCAACATTAGTCTGGTTGGACAAAAGGTGAGTCCAAAGTTAAGGCTGCTTGGTCCAAAGTTAGCTGCTTGCCAAAGGGACTCTTCAACCACAAAGCACCTTCAAACAACGGGAAGGAAATTTAAACTTGTGATAACTATGTCAGACACTTTAGTGTCGCAGAGTAAATAAATCTCATTTGCTTATCTATGAAATAAGCAAAAACAGATAGGGGAAACGCTTGCAAATTAACTCAGGCTACATTTTGTCAGCTTTCCTTTGTTTTTATTCCTCCTGGCAATACATTGCTTTTTTTTTTCTTTTTCCTTTTTCAGTGATTTGCTCTCCTTGAACAACCGTTGCTTAATTAAATTATTGTACTTGCTTACTATTTGAATCCATTATTCATTGAAAGAAGGAATCATATCTTATTAATCTTGCATTCCCACTGTATGGCATATAGTAGCTGCTCAATAAGAATAATCTGACTCATTCATTTATAGCAATCAAGATTATGAAAAGGACATCCTGCAAAGTATATTAGTTGAGATTAAGATAATTACTCCTTATTTAGAATCCTTCTTTTGAAACCCTTGGGTTTTAAAAAAAATGTCTGGAACAATTCAGCAGATTGGCTTTCCTTGAGAGACAGCCAAACATTTTTTCTCTTGATCCATAATTGGAATAAAGTGAGGACAGCCATTTAGATGTTCTTTTAAAAGTTCCTAAATTAATCCAGACTCAAAAAAGAAGGGAGGGGGAGAGAAAGGGAAGTAAATGAAGTAGAAGGTAGAGGCAGAAAGAAAGGGAGGCAGAGAGGGAGAAGGAAAAATTGGCTAAGAAATTTTCTGCTGTATTTGTCTTAAGATATTAGCACATTTTATGTAACTGTAATTTTGGCTCCAAATTTCATTTTTACCACATATGTCTGGTTTTGAAACTAACCCCAGAACTGTGCCATGAAATATTCCTAGTTTAGCATCATACCTGGGTCAAGTTCAAGAACCTAACTACTTCTAGTCCTCACACTAAAACCTCACCCTCATATGCCAAGAAAAATAGTCTTTGTCATTAAACCATCTGGATCCAATGTACTCTTTCTATTTTTTTATATTTTAAAATTATTTTTACAAAAAAATATAACAACAGTAAAAATAGAGGGATCGTGAAAACTTTTAAGAATTATAATAAGAATTTGAACACAGTAAATTCAAATTTTTATTTCATATTTTCCTAATTTTGGTGTTATATATGCCCAAAAGAGCAACACCCTCTGAATGCAACCAAATTGCTCATAAATCAAATACATATCTAGTAGGATTCAGTTTATCATTAATTCTTTTCCACATTGCATTTTCATCATAAAATGCAACATTTTAAAAATGTTTTTGAAACTTTTATATGACGTTGGTTTTAGCTTCTTTGCTCTGTAATTAAAACCATTTTCAGTTTTACATTTATAAACACTATTTAAAATGCTCATTATCATTATTATTATTTTTGGTTTCTACTCATCACTTTTTTTGCAGTCACCATTTTATACACCCCTGTCTTCAACAATTATCTGCTTACAAACTTTATCAATCAAAGTTTGGTGCCAAAATATCATCATAGGTGGAATTATACCATCATGCATCATTTTAACAAAACAAGATGGTCCAGTTTTCATCCCAAATATTGCAGGGTGATAAGCTTTCTTTTGAATAACTAACTGTATGAAGAAACTATTTTTATCCTTATAAATATATTATTCCAAATTATTAAATCTGAGAAAATTCATCTAGGACATTGTCATCTGAATATTGATTGTTTTAAATTTGTGCAATAAATTTTACTATAAGCATTACAACATAGGGTGACTCTATATGTGTTTGCATTTGATTACTGAGTGATCTTGCTATTGTGCAATAACCTATTTCTGTTTGTCATTATGAGAAATTCTGAATTCAAAATTATGTTCAAAGAAATCTAAAAGTGGACTATAATAATGTCTATAGTCTCCTTTCATACCTTCTCTAAAGATGATGCAATACTTTGAACTGCACAATAAGGGAACTGAAGGATGACACAGTAGTGATTATTTCAATATTTTACTATGCATATGGGCAGCATAATTATTTCTGTTTTATTATTTTTAATGTATACCTGGGAATAATCGATAAGTAATGAGAAAATAATTCCTAGGATGAAAGTGTCTTGAGATGTAAGAAAAAATAAAGTCACTAAGAACTTGTAACTTATAGATTTAAAAGTTTTCAGTGGATTCAAGTGATAATTACAGAACAAAGTGAAGTTTATTCCAGTTTAATAAAGATATGTGAATCTTTCTCTTTTTTCTTTGGAAGATCCCTAAGAAAGAGTAAAAATCATGCCCAACCAGTTAAGCATCAACTCATGAACCAAGAGGTTGCTGGTTTGATTTCCAGTTAGGACACATGCCCACATTGTGGGCTCAATCCTAAGTAGTGGGCCTGCAGGAAGCAGATGATTGATAATTCATTTCCATCACTCTATCCTTTTCCCTTCCTCTATCTCTAAAAGTTCATAAAAACATACTTAAAAAATAAAAATAATGAAATATCAATACTTATAAATATAACTATTCTAAAAAATAAATTCACAAACTAAAATTGGATTAGATAAACCTTAATGGTATATTGATTTAATAAGATATATGACAGATACTTCTTAAGAGTAAAAATTAGCAGCATGTGTTGAAACATACTTTATTCATTCTTCTACATTCTATACAATGTTGGAGCTAGTATCCTGATGTTCCACTTACATTTTACTCATTGTACCTTTCTTTATAAATATAATTCAGCATCAGTTTTGCTCTGGATCAGTCCTGAGGACTTTGATCTAGTTCACTGCTCCCATAGGTGGAAAAGTGTGAAAATCTTGATTCAGTAAACAACTTGAGCTTTTGATCTGAAAATAAATAGCTTCTGGGGAAATAGGACAAAAATATATTTTGTTTTTCTAGTGCCGTCTGTCTCTTTTTCATTCAGAAACTAAAACTGCATACAAATCACCTCCCTCCATAATATATCTGGGAGCATATAATGGGTACCTCACATGTGCTCAAAAAACATTCATTCTCAATGCTTTGTGGTGTTCCTCTGTAGGAATAGCGAATGTTCTTGAAGATGGTTGCTGCTCCAAGTGCAGAGTCTTTCTCATTGATAAACCAAACCCATTATTTTTTAATTGGTAGATTCTATAAGTTTTCAGGGTATCAGCACTATAAAAGAATGATTAACTACCTATTTTTCCTTTTCATATAACAATCCCTTCTTTTGGAGGGATCCCCAAGAAGTATTGTTGGAGTCCAAATATGTCATAGAGTTCTGGGAAGCAGATTGTCCAGATTTTACCTACAATTCTTCCTCACTGTCCTTCTTCCTTAGACATGATTCTATAGGGTTGGACAGGGTCATCTTTGAGTCAGGCCACCTGCAAACACATTGTTTCTCTAAGAGTGACTGTAAGAATATAGCTCTTGCTTCTACACTTAATTTTGTTATATCCCAGTAGGTCTTCTATAATCTCCTTGCAAATAAACTTAAGTAGGTGGTCACCTATGTCCATATAAATTTTATTACATGCTTTACCCCTTTGGAAAATTTGGATAAAGTACAAAGCTAATTTATTTGGGTCTATCCAAAAATTTGTCAAACATGCCCTAAATTTCCTAAAAATATGGTGTAATGTAAAAGGCAATTATCTTAAACCACAATCCCACTATAGTTAAATCTAAACAAAACTTATTGTTTATTTCTGTCAATAAATGTTTTACATCCTTATGTCAGAATTTGGAGAACAATAAACTGTGTGAAGAAGATTATATGGACTATATCATATGCTCATAATTATTAATTATTATGCTAGCAAATATTAATTTTCTCTATGTCTATCAGGTAGCTATAGAAAAAAAGAGAGAACAGTATTTTATTCTTAAATATGAATTTCATTTGTCTTAACTTTCTATGCTTTGACAATATTTTGGAAGACTAAAGTATGTTGAATAAAATTAATTATATGAATTGCTCAGTTTTACAAAATTGACATTACATTGTAAATTCAGTTTTATGTCCTCTTTTTTACACTTAAATTTATATTTGAGTATTTTCCATGTCATTAAACATTATTTGAAAATACAGTTTTAATGGCTTCATAATAGACTATTGTTAGAAAATAGCATAATACGTTTAACAATAATCTGTTGTTAGACATATAATTGTATCCTATTTTTCACTATTATAAAAATAAACGTTATAAACAGTCTTGTATGTAAGCTTTTAATTGCAATAACTGATGGTTATTTCTCTGGGATGGATTTCTTGGAATGGATTTACTACCTCAAAGTTTATGAATATTTCTAAGGCTTTTGGACATATTGCCAACCTGCCCTCCCAAATGGGTTTATAATTTGTTAGGTGCCATTCAAAGCATTGATTCTAAATCCAAAAATACTTTTGAAACTCTCTGTTCTCCTCTGCTCTAGTACTAAGATATTCAAGAGATTTCAAATCAGATTGTTCACTTATTTAGCTGACTTACCTTCTCAGGAGAAGCAAAATACATTTGTGGCCAAGAAATTCTAGTATTTTAGCATTTCCTCTGGATTATTAAGATCATTTGACCTAAGCAAAGAATTTTATTTAAAAGTGATAGATTATGCCTCTGCCTGGGTGACTCCATTTATGTACATATAGTCTCTTTCATTTTCAAGTGTCTTGTATTGAGCAAAGCAAAGGTACCTATTGTCTACACAGTTGTGGAAGGGAAGGATTATTAATCCTGTTTATACAAATGCTGAATGAAGGTCAAGCTCAGAGATCTTTGTACCAGGTGACACATGAAATATGTGGTAGAACCATGATTCAGGTCTATCTATTCACAGAGCTTCCATGAAGTTCTCTGTACTATTCTTGATTTCTAATTAGTAAATTTACAGACTTTTGTGATATAAATAAAGGTCCTATTATAGTTGAATCCTAAACTTTTGGCATTAAACCAGATTGAAATGGAGAGATTTATTACTTCCTCTCTCCATTCAATAATTCTTTTATTCAGCTCTGTTTATTCAGCATCATCTGTGTGACAGATCTCATGCAAAACACCGTTCTTCAAGATATCTGGACTTGTAATTTAGGAAGCCCAAGTTTATCATCAAGGAATATTAAATTCCCTATACCTACTATGCCATAAAAGTTCAGTACACTGGCAAAGATGGGCAGGTCCAAATAAATTCTGGAATCTACTGATGTCAAATTTTACACTTGATAGGCTCTGATGTCTCTGAGACAGTGAATACTCTGAAGAGCCTTTGCTATTGTTACTTGTCAGGACTCAGATTTTTCCCCATTTATTTTCTCCCAAGATATTTTTGCCTACAACTATGTTGTTCAGTGTGGTTAGGAAAAGGAAATAGCAAAGTGATGTGGTATATCAGAAAAATAATACTAAGAGCAAATGGAGAAAAATGGGGCGGAATCCATGAGGAAACCACACTTCAGGTGACATTGATTTGTATCCAGGAATGCCTAAAAGGCCCTCTACAGAGCCTAAATACTTAAGAGCATATTCATTTCCTTCTAGAAGAAACCAAAATTACCCAGTAATTTAATTCTTATTGAACAAGAAAGGCAGTCAGCTACATACACACATCCACATAAACTTGCTGGTTTTGCTTTGCCTGTTTCCATGTGCTGGAGACTGCAGAAGTAGAAATATATTTACAAAACACGCAATGAGGAGGCAAACTTCAGCTATTGTTAGCATGGCCTTGGGCTTGATCCATCGAGAAGGTGTAGCCAAATTGCCTGTGACAGAATGTTTTCTCGTAGAGAAGCAGACAAATACCTATCACACGAATTTGCTCTCAACCATAACAATAAAAGTACTGGCGATAGAATGAGTTAAATAAAGAAAGGGAGGTCAGAAAACTTTCAGAACACCCTTGCATCCCTTCGTTTCAATCTTCCTTTTATTTCTCTTTCTTCCTATTCCTGACAGAATTGTTTATTGCCTCCTGAATTGTTTTAGGTATTTTTTTTTAAATTATTACTTAGATGCTTGTTTTACCTAGGATAACTAATAGCTGATTACTGTCAGGCCGGTTTTGACAGGAGATTGCCAGCTGAAAAAGTTTACTATAGGATGTGTTTATGTGCTCTATATTTGAAGAGCCAACACCTTTTCCATAGAAAAAGAAGATAGCATCAGAAATACACCCACTGACAGAAGAGCCAACTTTGCTGGAAAATAATCATCTTTTACTCACAATGAATAGCTTTATAGCAAGAGAGAGGCCTTTCGGTTGCCACTACAACTTCTGGTATGTAGATTTTCATCCCAGGTTAAATGCAGAAAACCTACCTGGTTTGTACAAAAGAATACTGCTCTCTAGTGGAATAAAGGGGAAAAAATCCATTACCTCATTCATTTGCTTTCCTTGCCTTCTTGGCTGCCGCCTACAAAAGGCGGCTGAGCTTTGTCCTGGACTTATGACATGTTATGATATATGGCTACAATTATTGTGATATTATACTGTGAAGTGGTTTTACTCTTGTAATCAAGCTAAAATCTTTTTCCCCCTAAACCTTCTTTTGTAAATTGAAACCAGTAGGTCTCCCCATTCCTTCCTTGTCAACTGCTGCTTTAAAAAAAAAAAAAAAAAAAAAAAAAGCCTGCAACTAATAATGATTTAATTTATACAGGAACTTGCAATAATTTAACTCACATCAGGTTAATTTGAAAGTGATTAATGGCAGCATTTATGGGGCTGGAAAGTTTTAATAATGCGTTACTTGTGAATTTATGGCATTCATGTTTCAGACTATGGGCAGCCTTTTTTTGTGTTCATCATCTATCTCCTTCATACCCACATACCCACACGTGATGGTCAGCCCTCCCTTCTCTATCCTCCTGTGTGGCTCAGGTTGAGGGGAAAAGGATAGGTTTTCAATACTCCATTTCCTACCTCAGTAGGATAAATTTGCTCAGATTGAGGGTTCTTGTTCCAAAATTGTCATTGCCTTATTCTTTTTTTTTTTTTTTTGCTTAGATTAGAAACTGCCATGAAATTCTCACTTATTTTTTTAATTATATTTTTATTGATTGATTTTAGAGAGGAAGGGCGAGGGAGATGGAAACATCAATAATAAGCATCACTGATTGGCTGCCTCCTATATACCCCCCAGTGGGGATTGCGTCCTCAACCCAGGTAAGTTTCCTGACTGGGAATCAAACCATGCCATCCTGGTTTATAGGTTGATGCTCAACTACTGAGCCAAGCCGGGCAGGCGAAAATTCCCACTTATTGATATACACAGGGTGTGGCAAAAGTAGCTTTACAGTTATGAAAAAATGTCTACTCTTATATTATTATTTACTAGTCATTGTATTATTTCCATACAAACAACTATAAACCTACTTTTGCCCTACCCTGCATTTTACTGCTTTCCTACACAATCTGAAATAATTATTATGTATTTCAAATAATTTTATTTTTATATTCTTATTATTATTTATTAAAGAAAATATTTTATTTCCTTTTGAATGTATTGGGGTTACATTGATTAATAAAATTATATAGGTTTTAAGTGTATAATTTTAATACTTGCAGGGATTGTGGGTTCTTTGCATGTCTTTGATTACCATGTTAATACATTCTGAGCTGTTTAACATGAAATGGATCTTCTGGACTTGCCTGGTGGTTTCATATCACTGAGCTGACACAAATGGGATTGGGAGTAACAATGCTTTCCAAACAGAAACACACATTTTGAGGGAGTAAACCTGTAGTCAACAACCTACAAAAATTTATCATCAACATGCCCCATTCTGAAGGCCTGAAAAGAACTTGAAGTTAGTTCTTTTTTGAACCTCCCCAACTGTGGAGGTAGAAAGGCCTCTGGTTGGCTCAAAATCTTCATATGCAAATGCACACACATATATTATACCATATATGATATCACATATAGATGCATTATTTCCCCCTACCACCATCACCACTTTCAAATTCTATCCTTTCTCTGACCAGCATTGCATAGAATTCCAGTATAAAACTAACAATTTGAGAAAGCAACTTTTTGTTTCAGAGGTTGGGAATAATGGTGACCTAGAGCCCTCATGTCTTTATACTCCTCATCACTCATATCCATTGAGCTTATCCCAAAGCCTGCTCAGGTTCTGTGGACCACTTACATAGTTGTGAGGAGCAGAAATCAATATGAAAAATAAAAAAATAAAAGGTATTTTATGAGAATGAAAAGCATACTTCTCTTTTTTATGTTTAATATTTATTTTATCTTTATCTCTCACATCTGGGCAAAATTAATAATCTCTAATTTTAAAACTCCCTTAAAAATGCATTAGATAAATTGAGCTTTGTCTGTTATAGGGGAAGTAGTAAAATGATGCTTCTTTGAAAAGTTACCTCCTCCAAACCAGAGAAGTAAAGCTCAACTTCAAAATTCTAGGTAACAGGACTTGTTGGTTGCCATTTTCACTTGTGTAAGAACAACAGGACACCATTGTTCAGGTGGTGTGAACTGCCCAATGAAAGTAGGCCTTGTGAAGGAGTGGAAAGAGCTCTGTAATAAGAGATACATTCAAACTCCAGCTTTTCCACCAAGACCTTTCCTTTTTGAGCCATGAGTCATGCTATTTCCATGCAACTCAGTTTTTTCATCTCTACATTAAGGATTCTTATGGGGATTAAATAATGCACTACATGAAAAAGATTTATGAAAAGACATAATGTACCACACATACTGAGGAGTTTGAATACTATCTTGGTCATATGCTAAGTAGCCAAGACAAACTGTTTCACAGAGTATGAATTGTTTGGTTTTTTAATCTCTCCAACACTCAGTTTCTGCTTTAGGAACATAGGAATAATCATTACTTCACTCAGAGGGTTTTGTGAAGCCTAGAAATAATATGTACCAAACATCTGGCCTAATACTTGGCACAAAATAGGGGCTTGATAAATGATAAGTTGGCTAAAAACATGCTTGATAATGAAAATTAGAGGTAATGCATGTAAGTACCTAATCCAGTTCCAGTCATACAGTAAAATTCTAAGTGGGATGATAATGATAATGATGACAATCATCATAATATTGTTCATATTGATAATGATGATGATGGCAAAGATGATGATGATAATAGAGAAGAAATGCCCTATATGATAACTGGAAATTTTTAGCTGGAAACAGCATCATATGGTCAAAAGAATCCAATGTATTTGTGTTTGAAAACCGATTCCACATCTTAGTCAGATTTTGACCTTGAGCAAGTTATTAACTTCTCTGAGCCTAGATTTTCTCATATGTATATTTTCTCATTTCGGTACTGCTTAAAGTAATATCACTAAAATAAGTGATCCAAATACTGTACTGACATCTATTTTATTCCAGATATATATTAGCTCCTTTCCCTTTTATTGCTATTAGCATATATGTCCAGAACAATTTATTTTGTCTTATTTGCTTTTAAGTTTTGGAGATACTCACTTTCTACTTTTTGGAGAAGAAATTGTGTTGCTTTATCTATACTAATAAAAGGGTAAAATGCAAATTGGTCAGGACGCCCTCACAGTAACAACCGAACAGCAGGTTTCATGGGGTGACCAGGCCGGCAGGGGGGACAGTGAGAGGCAACCAGGCCAGCAGGGGGGACAGTGAGGGGCAACCATGGATTTTCCATTAAACAGAATTAAACCTTTTTTTAAAAAAGGGAAACATTTGGATATAGCAACTGTGAAGGCCCCCTTCCCTTGAGGATGAGAAAGTTCCTTTAAATATAGCCGCCCAAGATCCTTGGGTATAACCGTTCTTCATTTTCCTCCATGACCTCAGGCTCAGAACTACCTGAGCTTTTCCCTCATCTTTTATCTTGCATGGACGTATTTGAAATGGAAATTTGGACAAATGCACAACTTGGATACAGTACAACTTTTGTAGAATGTTTCTTACTCATGCAAATGTGGGATATAAAGAGTAGTTTTAAAGCTTGATAAGTCAAAGTAGATTTTTTAAAAGTTGGACTCATTGTCTCTTTGGCAATACATCTTCTTTATCAAAGTAGTAGAACTCTGATCCATTTCCCTTACACACAATTTCATAGTCCAATAACCCATGACAATGTTGAATTTTACCTGAGACCTCTGCTCCTGAAAAACAGTGATGGCTAAGAAATCCACATTTGTGTTCTGAGAAGCAATCTACTGTGAAGAACCACTCTTCTCCATATGACTCACAGATGTCCCCCAACCCCTGCCTTATTTATTTATAACAAGGCTTACTATAGACATTTTAAATTCCCATTGTCATCTCTTAATAATTAGCTAAACTGTTAGTCCATTGACCAATCTGAATAAAATGCCCTTTAACTTGACTAAACTTTACCACCTTTTTTTAAAAAAAATTATTTATTGGTTTTGGAGAGAGAGAGGAAAAGAGATAGAGAGAAATGAGAAACATTTATTGTTTTGTCTACTAAAGCATTTGTGAGTTGCTTCCTGTATATATCCTGATTAGGGATCAAACCCACAACTTTTGCTTATAGGGACTATGCTCTAATCAACTGAGCTACCTGATCCGAGTTTATTGATTTGACCAAACTTTAGTCAGACCCTTTTCCTTCTTCCAGGTCACTAAACTTTGTCTCACCCCTAAGTTTAAGCCAACACTGAAATAAGGAGTAAATCTCCTTAATGGTCCCCTCTGAGAATAAATAGGCTAACTGCAGAAAAAAATGTTTTTGCTCAACTTTTGAGCACGCCACTTGCTCATTCTACACCTATTTCTCTCTAGTCTTGTTTACTCCTTTCTGTAATACAGAAGCTTCATGAAGTTGGCTCTCCACATCTGAATGGAAAGTATAGTGTCAGTCACTGGAGACTGACTGGGTGCTTAACATGTCAAAATAAAAAAATAAAAAATTATTTAAGTGAGAATAAAATCATATGAATCCTCTATAATAAAAGGCTAATATGCAAATTGACCAAATGATGGAATGATCGGTCACTACGATGCATGCCAACCACCAGGATAGAGACACTCAATGCAGGAGCTGCTCCCTGGTGTTCAGTGTGCTCCCACAGGGCGAGCTTTGCTCAGCCAGAAGGCAGTGGCAGGAACCTCTCCTGTCTCTGCAGAAGCGATACGGATGTCTGACTACCAGCTTAGGCCTGTTCCCTGCTCCCCATCCCACAAAGACTCCCGGACCATCAGAGAGTGCAGACTGGGCTGAGGGACCCTCTCCTCCAAGTGCATGAATTGTGTGCACAGGGCCTCTAGTCTTATAATAAAGCAGGAGAGGATAAATTATAAATATCTAAAATCATGAGTTAAGAAAATATATTTAGTTCTGAGCTCTCTAAATAGCATCAACAAAAGGGAGATAGTTTAAGTTGACAATAAGAATAAGAATTATATGTAACAGGAAGAAAAAGCAAATTGGGATCTGCAACTATAATTCCTTTTGAAAAATGTGAAACTCTGATCATCAAAGGCCTTATGCTCTGCAGAGCATATGATAGGTTGAAAATGTAAAAAGCTGTTTCTGCCCAGAACAGAGACTAATATAGAGCTCAGAAGCAACCTGGGTGGATGGGTAAGATAATAAGATTACAAAAGACTTTGTCAACATGATTAGAATCATCTCCAGGATTTTTTTCAAAATATTAAGTAAAAGTTAATAAACTTAGGAGAAGATTTTTTTAAGGAACTGGGAAAATTGTTGTTATTATGATCATGTAGGGTACAAGAAAGATAATATTAGGAACATAAGAATTGTATGTAGAAATGCAATATACAGAAATATCTAGGACTTTTACATTTCCTATGACTTGGAATATTATGGGATTAATGTCACAGGGAAAATGATAACCTAGTGGTAATATAAAAAGCAGACACATTTAATATCATGGGCTTTAGGGTTAAAAAAAAGAAAAATCTAAAGCCTAAGGGGAGGTGAAGAATAGCTCTATAAACAGTGATTACAACCATAAGCTGAAAGTAGAGGTTTATATGTAAACCATTCTGAAACTCATCAGTCATCTCCATCATTATATCTCATGAGGCTCTGCCACAGGAAGGCAATAGTGCATACTATTTAAAACACAAAAAATGAATGCATATGAGGTCTATGGTTTCTGCAGCTCCAGGTTGCTATTATTAACCTGTTTTAAATATTCACATTTTAATGAACTTTGCATTTTCTTCAATTTTTTTTGGGCAGATATAAATTCCACATAACTTAACAGGGAAACTGTGCTGGGATAATAGAAGGATAAAAGGTGCCCCTTTGCTTTCTTCTTTTGCTTTTTTTTTCCCTAATGGAAAAATAGAGCATAAAAATAGTAAAATATAACGTTGCTAAAAAATAAAATGCAATGTTTTTATCTTGCTATTATTGGGAGACAGGCCCCAAATCCACCATAAATAATTTTATCACTCATAGATGCTGAAATTTCAGGATGCATGCTAGAAAGTTCATTAATTCTCTTATGGTATTTTACCTTTAACTCTAAGATCAGTTGTTAAATTTTTGAGGTAGCTCAAGGATGGGAAGACAGATTTACTTCGGGCATGGACACTATGTATTTCAGACTTTCTAATCTCATCTAAAACACTCTTGCACTTCATCCCATAAACTAACAAAATGTCCAAATTATTCTCACTTTTCATGCTTTTAAATCACATTATGCAGAGTTCTAGACTGTATTTGAACCCTGAAATTGACACAAACACCCAGGAACACATCATCACATGCCCCTGCTATCTACTTCTGAAAATATGGTTATTATATTGCCAGTATTTGGAGCCTACAAAACATTGCACCTCTGTTTACCCTTATTATAATTAGGAAATGAGAAAATGGGAGTGTTCTTTGGACATTGAAATCCTATATAATAAAGATGTAATATGCAAATGATTGTTACACCATGAAGCATAATGACCGACTGTGTAATGACCGGATCACAGATCAGCAGGAGGGTGGGGCAGCAAGCTACAAGTAGGCAGTGGAGAGCTACAGGAGGGGGCAGGGCAGCAAGCTATGAGGGTGGTGCAGCAGGCAGAGAGCTACTAGAGGGAGACAGTGAGATACTGGTGCATGGATTCGTGCACAGGGCTACTAGTAGCAATAAAACACAGATCAAATTAGACCCATAGATCAAAAAAGACACAGGGACACCTTTATGCAACAGCCCAACTGAGTGGGTAAGTACAAGCAGCAGTCTCAGGTAGCCTGGTGTGAGTTCAGGCATCACCTCTTCTGTTGTGTGCACTTGAGCAACTTATTCTATTTGTGGCTACTTCTTAACCCCTAAAATGAAGTTGTAAATAATAGTGCCTATTATCAGGAGGTTGTTTTGAGTGAGGCTACATTAGTTAATATGTGCAACATAATTTTAGGAGTGCCAGACAAAAAATAAGTGCTAAAACATCTTTTCTCCTCATTTATTGTGGCTGTCAACGTCTTCTCCCCCTTCCCTGCCATGACACACCCTCCCCCTCCCCTTCTTCTTCTTTCTCC
>PVJN01036492.1:0-21469 GCA_004026805.1 Lasiurus borealis | reverse complement strand
GTGCCACAAAGGGGAAGTCTGGATGGGGAAGGATGTGTGTGCTCGTGGCTCACGGGGCTATATTTGGAACGTGGTATGGATGCAATATTAATATTTCAACAGAGCCAGATGTGTGCGGGGCTTCCCGACACAGCTGAGTCTTGGTTTAAGAACTTGGTTCAAGGAATGCTCCAAACCCCCAGGACAGTGTTTGCCGACCACTGGTCTAGTGTGTATCAGGCTCTGGGGGCAATTCCCAGCCACCCCGTGAGGTGGGAGGTATTACCACTGTAATGGCACAGTGGTCAGGGTACTCCCGAAGTCACCCTGCAGGAGGATGGCAATCTGGGATTCACACCTAGGGCTGATGGGCACTACACACACACACGTGGTCCTCCTCTGATGCTAGAGTATAAACATGGCTCTCATCAGGCCCTGGCCAAGCTCTGGTCATGGGTGGGGATTCTGACACAGGGCCCCAAGGAGGGGACAGCAGAGTGGGAAAGTAGAGAAAGCTCTGGACTAAGCGTGAGGAGACTGAGTTCTAGCTCCAGTTCTGACCTCAACTAGCCGTTCCCCTGGTAAGCCCTGCCTCCGCTCTGAGCCGCTTCCCACTCTGCAGGCAGGAGCCCGGAGGGCGTGGTCTTCCGGATCCCTTGCAGCTTGCCCTGCCACCCCACAGAGGCCTCCGGGGATTGATGCTGGAGCACAGGTCCACCTGGCAAGCCTAGGGCTTCCAACCACAGCCCAGCCCTCGGGGTTGGTGGGGGGAAAGGGAGTTCGGACTCCAGAACTCCGGGGCAGAGGCAAAGAGGAAGTGAGGTCTGGGGAATAGGAATAGGAAGTCTGAAAAGGGGGAAATGGTGAGCCAAACCCAAAAAAATATAAACTATACAACTGCCCTTCCCCTAAAACATAGTCTATAGACTTTAATTCCTTCATTTGCAGAGAAAAAAACAGAGCGCCTTCTCTCAATAGTCTGAACCTGAGCCGAGGCAGGGCTAGTCTGGGCCGAGGGAAACACCTCAAAGGAGGAAAGACACGTGGATGGAGTACTGTACACGGTACCTCGGATGCCTTGGCTCACCTGAATCTCAGAATAGCCCTGGGAGTAGGTGCTGTCCCCATGGTGACAGAGGAGCAGGCTGAGGCTCAGAGCGGTAAGGGGCCTTGCCCTAGGTAGCACAGCTTTCCTGGCTTCAGTCCAGCATCCTTAGCACAGGACCAAAACCCCACGAGGACATCCGGGCTCCTGCATCTGGATGCCTAAGCGATGGCCCGGGACCTCACACAGGCACGGAGGAGGAAAGGCAGGGAGAGGTGGGCACAGAGGGAGGGGTAATGATGGCAGATGAGGAAGGCAAGAGGACACTGAGGATGTTGGCCAACGACCAATTTCCTCTGCAGAGCTCAGCAAAGTCGGAGGCGCCAGCTCAGATGCAGGCGGCCGGCTGAGAATCTGCACTTTGCCCTCCCTGCTCTCCAGTCAGCAGCCAGCACCCCAGCACCCTGCCCCAGGAATGTGCACTCGCCACTTCTGGGTGCTGACTCTGCAGACCCGGAGCACCCTGCCCCGGGCGGCTGGGGCCACTTTCAGAGGGTTACCGTCTCGGTGCATCACTGGGCCTGGAGTGGACCCCCATCCCAGGCACTTGGCTCCCTGAAAACTTGGGAATTAAGCAGCGTTTAGGTTTCCAAGGAGGACCTAACAGTTTGGACTAAGACAGCCCCATCACTTACAAAATCCTCTTAAAGTAAGGCCTAAATTAAACACCGGATCACAGCACCTCGAAGCTGGGAGGGACCCTGAAGATAACCTAGATGAAGTGCCAGCTCACAGATGTGGAAACATCTGCAGAGAGGTGGTGTGACCTGCACGGGTCACACAGCGGGTCAGCCACCCACCGGGCATCCATGAGAGCCCAGGCCTCCTGGCTCCGGGCAGCACCCTCTGCCCCCCGCTGCCCACCTCCCCAGCCAAGCCTGAGAGCGGCACTTGAAAGCCCCAGACGTCTGGAGACAATCAACATGAAGTTCAAAGGCTCACCATCGCCTGGGCCACGAAAAGCAGAGGTTCCTGCTAGAAGTGTGCTGGCACATTGCCTTCACAGAATACAAAGGGCAAAGGACACATGGACGTGGGAAGAGCACATCTGGTTATCCACTTGACCTTCCTGAGACTCAGTTTCTTATCAGCAAAATGGGAATAGCCGCCCTCCCCTCCCTGCCTGCTACAGGATTAGCAGATAAAAGGAATTACAAGATAAAAGGGGCTCTAACGAACTTTGTAAGCAGTGGGGTAGGATTGTGTGCGTCTCATAGAGGGAGAATGGTCAGGAAGAAATGCCCAAAGCCTGACCTGCCTTTCAGAGGCCACACAGCAGGTCAGCCACCTGCTACGGGTGAGGCCCTTACCCCGGCCTCCCCAGGAGAAAGCCTTTGGTTTCCCTCGGAGGTGCCTTCCCCAAGTCTCAGGTTTTGCCTCCAAACCAACCTAGTCTGGCCTCTGAGTGTCTTCGAGGTCGGCAGACAAGGAGAGGAGGCAGCAGAGAGGAGATCGGAAGTTGGGGTCCACTGTTAGCTCACCTCAGACTCTGGGAGCTCAGGAAAGGCCGCCTTTAGGCATTGCAGACGGGCTGCGCGGAGGGCGTTGAACCAGTCCACTATCTCCTGCAGAGAAAAGGGCAAAGGACAAACGGACAGCCAGTGAGATGGGGGGTGGGGGGGAAGGCGCTGAGAGTGGCGGCAGGAAGCTAGCAAGGTTTTCAGGTCTGTGCACGGGCATTCTACACACACCCATTCCCCCAGTTCCACTGAGGGGCCTGTGGGCTGATCACAGGCAGCTGGGGGACAACACCAGAATCTGGGGGGCATGGAGGGAGCCCTCACCTGAGCAAGTGGGAAGCCAGTGGCAGGGAGGTCTGGAGCCATGGGAAAGGCCCCAGGTGACTGCATGCGAGTTATGCAATGGCCTAGGACGGTCCTTGACATTTTCTCACGTGTGTACAAGTCACCTGAGGATCTTGTTACAGGGCAGATGTGAGTTCAGTGGGTTGGGGTGGGGCCTGAGAGTCTGCATTCCTAGCAATCAGCGATGCGATGCTGGTCAATAGGACGCACTTTGAGGAGCAAGAGTCCTCACTCAGATGTCAAAGACCGGTTTTCAGGTGGGGGCATGGGCACCTGGGGGTGCTTCTCTACTGGGGGTGTTCATTGCTTGGAGGGCAGCGTAGGCCGAAGCCGTCTTGGACCTTGTGCTGTCACCCCAGGAGAATGCATCCCTCAGCCGTGCGGACACCATCACCCAGCCGGCTCTGCCACTGCTCTGCTGCTCCCCATTGGTCCTCCCCTCCCGCAGCCAGCATGGTTTTCACTCTGCAAGTCTATTGGGTCCAAGATCGAGTCCCCTCCACGTCCCTCACGAAGAAAACCTAAGCTCTTTCATCTGACTGACTTTGCCCTCCAAGTTCCTTCCGTACAAAGCCATTTGCAACCTCAACACACTCTGCTCGCTCCTCCTGCAGTTCTGTGCCTCACCCACCTCGCTCCCTTCACCCATGCATACATCTGGCCTAGAACATTCTACGCATCTTGAAGGTTAGCTTAGATGTTGACATAGATTTTTACTCAGCCCAAACCCCGCCTCTCTGAGAACTGTCCCCTCATTCTCACCCACCCACCGCCCAGCCACAGTTGCTGCCATGATCCCGCCCTTTCTCGGCCACAGCAGCTGGACCAGGGCTGGACCAATGCCGGACGGGGCTTATGAAATCCTTTCTCCCAGGAACTTGGAGTTGGGAGGCAGGAAGACTTGTCCAGGTAGCTGCAGTGCCGCCCTTTGATGAAGCTGGGTGATTGAGTCATTCATTCATTTGAATATGATTTCTGAGGAATGAAACCTAACTACCTTTTGTTTCTCACGGGTTTGTTCTGAGTTCTGAGCTCTCTGGTCCTGGGAATTACCAAGCTTTGTATGTCTCGGGCCCTGAGGGATGGGCTCGTCCCGGGGAGACCCAGCCTCGGCCTTCACTTAGGAAGATCTCTCCAATCACAAGCTGCATTCGAGTTTGTCTGGCTCCTGAAGTTTTGTGTGTTTCAGTCCTCTCTCTGTACAGGTCTTCCTGTTTGCCACAGCCTCACAGCTGTCCACTTCACTTTCAGATCACCTGCCTGGCTCCTGCTGGCATCCCTTTGCGGCCCCTCACGTAGACCCATCTCATGGAGAAATTGGGAAAGAGCAGAAGGGCCAGACCTAGGTTGTCAGATGCTCTACATAGGGCAAATGGGAAGGAGTCAGGTACCATAAATGTCAGAAACCTTGGCCACCTCTGCAAAAATCCTCGTAGCAGTAATTGCCACTAGTGTCCAGCCAGTCTGAGCACCAGCAGACAGCCCACCATGCACTGAATGAGAGCCAGGGTCTGATTTCCTGGACCTTTACATAGTGCTTCTCAAACTGTAGTGTGCATAAGGATCACCTGCGGATCCTATTAAAATGCAATTTCTGCCAGGCCGGCGTGGTTAGTGGTTGAGCGTCGACCTATGAACCAGAAGATCATGGTTTAATTCCTGGTCAGGGCACATGCCCAGGTTGTGGGCTTAATTCCCAATGTGGGGCATGCAGGAGGCAGCTGATCCATGATTCTCTCTCATCATTGATCTTTCTCTCTTTCTCTCTCTTCCTCTGAAATCAATAAAAATATAAAAAATTTAAAAATAGCTGAAACCAGTTTGGCTCAGTGGATAGAGCATCAGCCTTCGGACTGAAAGGTCCCAGGTTTGATTCCAGTCAAGGGCATATACCTCGGTTGTGGGCAGATCCCCAGTCGGGGGTGCGCAGGAGGCAGCTGAGTGATGTTTCTCTCTCATTGATGTTTCCAGCTCTCTATGCTTCTCCCTTCCTCTGTAAAAAAAAAAAAAAAAATCAATAAAATACTTTTTTTTAATTTAAAAATATTTTAAATAAAATGCATTTTTAATTCAGTAGGTCCAGGGTAGGCCTACACGTGGAGAAGCAAGAACCCAGCATGCACTGCTGCCTGACCTCTCCGTTCCTCCCTCCGTAGTCAGGATCTCTGGTGCCAGCTGGACTCACCATCCCTGCGCATAGTCCTTCTGGCGACTGGATCCCCCCTTGGTGGATGAGAACTGTCCAGAACCACCCACTTTACGTGCCAGGCTCCTCTCTTTGATCTCACCCTGCCTTCCTCACACCTCCATCTCTGACCAGAAAGAGACGATAGATTTAGGCAAACAGTAGCTGCAAATCTCACGAGGGCTCGTGGCTGTGCCTGCAGAGCCCTGGGGTGCCGAGCTGGATGGAGGCCAGGCAGCTCACCTTGCCGCTTTCATGATACACAAACAGGTTCCTGACGTGGCCCTCTTTCCGGTAGGTGATCTGCAGCCCGTGGGGGTTCCCTATCTTCTCCGTCTGGAAGGTGGCATTCAAGTCCTTGATGTGGATGATAGCTTTGGGGCTTTTACCCTGAAAGGGAGGGAATGGATACTCAAGATGCCGACAGACAGTCTGCAGGGAGTCGTCTTATTTCCTTCACCGAGGCCTAACTCGGACAGATAGCCAACTTGTAACCCTCCCTGGGTTTTCCATGTTCTTGCTCTGACATTAAGACACACGTATTCTCCTGCTGTCCTGTATTCAGCCATCCCACCATCCTGCTTACTCAGACTGGCCTCTCGAGTTGGAATGGGGCTTGGAAAGGCTTTAACACAAGACTTTTCAAAATTTTAGCCATAGACATTTTTCTGAAGCAAGTCATCTGTAAAAGCCATCCAATAAAATAAAGCAGACAAAGCAGATGTGGGGTACTCGCTGGTCTCGGGGTTCTGAAACAGTTCCATCACTGATTCATGCTGAGCACAGAAAAGAGTGCTTTCCTTCAAAATCGGTAAGAGAGAAAAATTAAAACACTGTGGAGCTGTGAGAGACTATTATATTTAAATGAAAATAGCCTTGGCTAGTTTTCTCAGTGGATAGAGCATTGGTCTGTGGACTGAAGGGTCCCGTGTTCAATTCCAGTCAAGAACACATGCTCGGGTTGCGGGCTTGATCCCCAGTGGAGGCAGCTGATCAATAATTCTCATCATTGATGTTTCTATCTCTTACCCTTTACTCTTCCTCTCTGAAATCAATAAAAATATTTTTTAAGAGACAAAAAATAAAATAAAATTTCAGTTCCTTACTCAGCCCCATTTCAAATGCTCAAGTAGCCACTCGATGCCAGTGGCTAGGTTATTTTGTTGTTGTTGTTGTTAATTCTCATCCAAGAACATTCCCCCATTGATTTTTAGAGAGTAGAAGGGAGGGGAGGGCAACAGGGAGAGAGAGAAACATCGATGTGAGAGAGATACATCGTTTGGTTGCCTCCTTACAGGGCCTCAGGATGAAGCCTGCAACCAAGGTATGTGCCCTTGACCAGAAATCGAACCCAGAACCCTTCAGTCCACAGGCCAATGATCTATCCACTGAGCCAAACTAGTTAGGGCTGATGGCTAGGGTATTGAACAAGGCAGGCATAGAACTGAAGAAAGTTCTAATGAACAATCTTCAATAGAGGGAAAGTTGGTCATATCTATTACAATGTTGAGTATTCTGCTTTGACTCACAATTTTGCATCTAAGCATCCACCCCAAGGAAGTAATTGCATTTCTGTGCAAAGATGCATATCAAAAGACGCTTATTGCCAGTTACTTACTGGTATGCTAGCAGAAAAAGAAGTGTTTTACATGTCCATTAAATAATCCAATCATGGACACAATGAAGTGCCATAAACATTTTAAAAAGACTAATTTAGCCCTCACCAGTTTGGCTCAGTGGATAGAGCCTCCATCTGCGGACTGAAGGGTCCCAGGTTCAATTCCATGCAAGGGCACAAGCCCCGGTTGCTGGCTCAATCCCTAGTAGGGGGCATGCAGGAGGCAGCTGATCAATGATTTTCTCTCATCATTGATATTTCTCTCTCTCTCTCCTCTCCTTTTCTCTCTGAAATCAATAAAAATATATTTAAAAAATAAAATAAAAAGACTAATTTATATCAATATTACTAATATGAAAAAATGTCCATGTATCCATGAGAAATACCAAGTCCCAAAACAGGATGCATAGTAGGAATCTACTAAAATAAAGAAGGGATCCCCTTCCCCCTATTCTCACTAACACTTGACATTGTCAATTTTTAACATTTTTGCCAACATGATGGACTTAAATTGGGCCTCACTGTTTTCATTTAATGAGGTATAAGTACTAAACAAAAAATGGTACTCATTTTAAGAGTGCACTTTGATTTTTGACAACCATATATTTCCTTTTAACCAATACCACAATCAATATATTCAACATCACTGTCACCCCAAAAGTTTCCTCTGCTCCTTTACTGTCAATCCCCATCCACCCCACCTCAACACCAGGCAATCACTACCTATTTTCTATTGATATAGAGTAGTTTTGCTTGTACATGGAATTATGTAATACATATTCTTGTATGAGGCTTTTTTTGCTCAGAATAATATTTTTATATTAATCCACATTATTGCATTTTTTAGTAGTTTTCCCCCCTTTATTGCTGAGTAATATCTCATTCTATGGATGTATTACAATTTCTTTATACATTCAGCTATGGAGGGACATTTGGGTTCTTTCCAGGTTTTGGCTATTATAAATAAAGCTTCTATGAAGTTTTGTGTGTTTTTTTAAAGACAACTTTTTTTTTTAATCTATTTTATTGATTTTTTACAGAGAGGAATGGAGAGGGATAGAGAGCTAGAAACATCGATGAGAGAGAAACATCAATCAGCTGCCTCCTGCATGCCCCCTACTGGGGATGCGCCTGCAACTAAGGTACAGTATATGCCCTTGACAGGAATCGAACCTGGGACCCTTCAATCCGCAAGCCATCGCTCTATCCACTGAGCCAAACCGGTTTCAGCTGAAGTTTGTTGTTGTTGCGGGGGGGGGGGGGGGGAGGTTAGACATATGTTTTTGTTCCTCTTCAGTAAATACCTAGAAGTGGAATGGCTGCGTTATGTGATTAGGTATAGATTTAACTTTATTTAAAATTGTCAATGCCCTAGCTCTGTTGACTAATGAGTTTGCCAACCACTGGGATAGGGGCTTAATCACAAGGAACACCCTGTAATTATTGGAATCAAGAGTCTAGGTCAATATATATATTTTTATTAATTCCTCTCTGAAATTAATAAAAATATATATATAAAATAAAATTGCCAAATTGTTTTCCAAAGAAGTTGTATTATTTATGGATGAGAGTTTCAGTTTCTCTACATCCTCACCAATACCTGGTGCTGTCAGCCTGTTTAATTTTAGCCATTATGGTGGGTGTGCAGCATCTCATTGTGGTTTTGGGCTGCATTTCCCTGGCTGCCAGAGACACTGAGTGTCTCTTCTTACCCTTATCAGGCCTTTTGGTTTCCTTTTCTGTAAAAGGCCAGTCCATTTCCTTTGCCATTTTTCTAATGGATTTTCTTTTTCTTCTTGATTTGTAGGTTGTTGTTTTTAAAAACAGTATGTTCTGAGTATCAACATTTTGTTATGCTGAGACATCTTTTGAGTTTCACTTTTTTTATTTACTTTCTTGTATTACCCCAAATTTTTACATTTAAATGAGCTACCTTTATAAGTTAAATTTTTTCATTTTGGGAGGAAAGAAATGAAAAAGACCAAAGGCAATTTGTGTTATTTTTAGACTGTTTTGGACTAAACAGGCTTAGGACTGAGAGAAGGATCCACTTTTCCCAACCAAAAATGAGACCCTCCAGGAGACCAGCCCCCAGCGGCTGCTGCGGTTCAGTGGCTCCTCCTAATTTTGCTCCACTTTCTCTTCCTGCCTCTTGTGCCTGCAACATTTTTCAAGACTTTAAACTGAAGACTAATAAGAAATCCCTACTCTTGCCCTAGTTGGTTTGGCTCAGTAGATAGAGCACAGGCCTGCAGACTGAAGGGTCCCAGGTTCAATTCCAATCAAGGGCACATGTCTGGTTGCAGGCTCCATCCCCAGTAGGAGCATGCAGAAGGTAGCCAATCAATGATTCTCTCTCATGATTGATGTTTCTATCTCTCTCTCCTGCTCCCTCTCTAAAATCAATAAAAAGATATTTTAAAAAAGAAAAAGGAAAGAAAGCCCTGCTCTCACTTGGAGGATAGATACTCTTAATCCCTCGTCATTTTTCACTTGGCCCTAGACTGCGGCCACGCATCGCACAGGTCCATCTAGGAAAGCAGCGGGGGAAATACACAATAATTCCTACATGTAGGAAACGAAGCAAGGTGCAGGCCAAGGGCTCAGAGCCTTCTATTGGCCGCTCCCTCACCTTCTCATCTCTTTCCCTTCTTAGCACTTCCTGCCACCTGCTATATCATACGCTGATGTGTGTTTCATCACCACCTGTCTCCTTCCACTAGCATGAAAGCTCCGAGAGAAGAGGAGCTTTGTTTCATGCACTGCTGTGTCCCCAGGGCCTACAATAATGTCTAGCATATAGTAGGTGCTCAATAAACACTCCTTGTGTGTCTGAAGAAATGAAGTAAAATCAGGGCATCATCAAAGGCTTCCTCATGGACCAGTCTCAGCTTACTCCACGTGAACAGAAGGTGTTTTGTAGTGGGCTGGACTGATGGTATTACCAAGGGAAAATGGGATGTGGGGCCTGACTGTCGGTGGCTGAGACCACCCACAAGACAAGTCACTACTGACGAAAGAGCAGACCTCGGTGGGGTGAGAGCCCAGTGCTCAGGGGGGGACCTCTCCCGGTTTGGCCTCTTACCTGTTCTTTAGTGTAGTATTTCAGAAGGCCTTCTCTGGCCAACAGGACAAATCTCCTTCTCAGGAACTGGGCGTTGTCCCTTCCCCGCTTCCACAGGAACCCTTCCCGGTTACCTTAGCCACCAAGGATGACAAAGAGTGAACACCCGCAGCCTCAAGACAAGCAAGCAGCTCACAATCCTCATAGGTCTCGGGGTACAACGAACCTCCCACCTGCTGCTAAAATGTCTCAAATCTCACTAACTTGGCTATTTCAGATGCAGGACAGGAGGGTCCTATCGGGGGCCAAATTTCCAGTGTTCTTCCTTGGCTAATGTCTTAAGAAGACACAGTAAACCCTGAATTAGGCTAAGTACTGAGAAACTATACCATGATTTCCCGCGGACATCAGCCCAGGGGCACGCTCCAGAGTGCAGGAATAGTGCACGCCCTCCAGGCACCTGCTGGCTGACCAACGCCAGGTGCTCCTGGTGGCTAGGAGAGGGCGGCCCTGGCTGCCTCTGATCCTCACAAAGTGGCTTTGCGCACTTTGCTCTCCGGGTCAGTGTCAGCACAGGTCCGGGGCCACCGAGGAGGTTGTGTCTTGCACCAGGGCCTGAAGGAGGGTGACATCCAGCCCATGCATCTGACCAAGCCTGTGCCACACCAGGGGCTACGGTAGCCAGGCGCAGGGGTGTGTTCCTGAGGGGTGAGCCTTCCTGCAACTTAGAGGAAGACTCTACACCCTTGTGGCCTTGCAAGGACGTGCAAACATGCTTCCTGTCCATGCAGACCGCAAACCCCACCAACTGCTGTGTTGCCATTTCAGAGGCAGAGGAGCTCAGGCCGGGGCCTCTGTGGCCAGAGGGAGGGCAGCAGATATCTCTAGGCTGGACCTGGTTCCTAAGAACCAGGCGCTTTGTTTTCTAGAACTCGCTGCAACAGAGATCTCAAAGGGTGATGAAAATTAACTGTACCTGAGAGTGAGGTGGTTTTCCCATCAGCCATAAATTCCTGTCTCTCATACTTAGCTCGAATCCACTGTTCCTTTAAGACCCTAAAAAGAGAGAACCTCTGGTCAGCCGTGTCTGATGCGTGCTCTGCCCACAGTAACTGTGTGAGGCCCCGCGGCTGGAGGTGGGAGCGTCGCACAGCGGCCTCACTGCCTGCCCAGGCTGCCAGGGCTTCTCAGCCATGGTTCTGTTAACCTTTGGGCTGGACAGCTCTGTTGTGGGACTGTCCTGTGCACTGTAGGACGTTTGCCAGCATCTCTGGCTTCTACCTCCTGGATGCCAGCAGCCCTTCCTCTCCAGTGATACCCAAAAATGTTTGCAGACATTGCCCGTGTCTCCTGGGGGAAATATATCCCCCCAATGGGCTTTACGAAAACCTCTGGGCTATTTTAACCCCAGCCCAGCCCTCCAGGTCAGCAAGACCCACACCCGCTCCTCTGGACCGTCCACACTGCCGCCTCCACTGCATGCTCCTAGCTGAAGGCCAGGAGGCAGGATCCTCTTCCTGGGCCTGCCCAGGAACTCGGGGCATGCCACGCTAGACGGACCAGTGGCCTGGGAGTCTAACCATCTGGGATCTGGCCCCACTCGACCATTTATCCACTGTGTCATCAAGAACAAGATACTCAGCTCCTCTGAACTTGGGGAATATGACAATAATATCATACCTACCAACCCCTTAGGGTAGCTTTAAATGTAAATAAAGGGCAGAGACCCATGCCCGGCACAGAGTGGGTGTTTAATGTTAGTCCCATCAGGTACTGTCTCCCATGACCCCTGCAGAAAACCATGCAGCCAAAGGAGCCTTAATTCAATCCGTTGGTCCTCGCTCACAATTTCCAAGGGTTGTTTTGTGTGCGTTTGGTTTTTTAAATATATTGTTGTTGATTTCAGAGTGGAAGGGAGAGAGAGATAAAAACATCAGTGAGAGAGAATCATTGATCGGCTGCCTCCTGAACGCCCCACACTGGAGATTGAGCCCACAACCCGGGCATGGGCTCTGACCAGGAATCAAGCCATGACCTCCTGATTCATAGGTCAACACTTAACCACTGAGCCATGCCAGCTGGGTCCAAGGTTTATATGACCTTATCCCCACAACCACAGGGAATGGGTTAGAGCTGGGTACCTGGGCCAATTGGTCAATCAGAGCTCTGCCCAGGGCTGTGTGGACTAAACAAGCAAGACTGAGAAGGGAGGTGAGTTAGAAGCGTTCTCTGGGATCAAACTGGAGCTGGAGCTGGGACCTAGATGTGGTCTTGCTCCGGCTGCGTGAAAGAAACCCAGCCGGGAGAGAGAAGAAGGACTGAGAGCCAGAGAGGCTCTGAGAGGCCTGCTGGTGTTTGTCCTGGCTTGTCCTTCCTGGAGTGGCTCCATCTCTGTCCTCCCTGCAGCCTGATCCCCAAAACCCATAGCATCTAATTTCTAAGCTGGTTTAAACCAGTTTTCTGTCACTTACAATCAAAAGTCCTATCTAGCTTTTTGGCGTTTGCCTTGGGGGAGGCTTCTGTGCAACATTCTTCAGTTGTTCCAAATCTGGGTTCACCTGACAGACACCAACCGCCTCCATCAGGCTGCCCAAGTTGGACCCCAAGGAGATCAAAGTCATATATCTGAGGTACAGCAATGGGGAAGTCGGTGCCACCTCCGCCCTGGCCCCAAGATCAGCCCCCTGGATCCATCTCCAGAAAAGACTGATGAGGGCATTGCCAAAGCAGCCTCTGGCAGTGATTGGAAGGGTCAGAGGGTCACAGTGAAACTGTCCATTCAGGACAGACAGGCCCACATGTAGGGCCTCTGCCCTGATCATCAAAGCCTCAGAGAAGCACCATGAAACAGAAAGAAGAAACACTGAGCACAGTGGAAACACCACTTTGATGAGACTGTCAACACTGTCCGAAGATGCCATTGACCTTTTCAGCTAAAGAGCTCTCTGAAACCATTAAAGAGATCCTGGAGACTGCTCAGTCTGTGGGCTGCAATGCTATTGGCCACCATTCTCATGACATCATAAACAACAGAGTCCTACCTAATGCACAATCCTCACTCGGGACATTGAGGAACCCTGAGCCACAGGATCAGAGCTGGGAGAGACAATGGAGACTGAGGTCCCCGTCCTGGTGCTGGAAGTGGGAAGTTTAGAGGACTTTTGGCATAGGAGGGAAGAGGCCATTACTATTCAGCTAAAGGGGTTAAAGCACAGGCCTGTTGTGGGAGTCATGACAAGTAGTGTCTGTGTAGTGCGGGCAGAAAGCCTAGCACATAGTAGGTGCTCACCAGCTGCTCTTTCCCTTCCCTTGGAGCCAAAGCCTAAGTGGCAGAGATGAGGCAAGATGATCAGGCCCTCAGGCTGACTCATCCCTTTGTGGGGCCAGGCACTAGGCAGCATTCTGTAGCTGACACCGAGAAATGGATTAAAACTAGCATTTCAGCCCAGCCGGCATGGGATGGCTATGTGGTTGAGTGTCAACCTCTGAACCAGCAGGTCATAGTTCGATTCCCGGTCAGGGCATATGCCAGGGATGCCGGTTCAATCCCCAGTGTGGAGTGTACAGCCAATCAATGATTCTCTCTCATCATTGATGTTCTCTCTCTCTCTCTTCCTTCCTCTGTTAAATCAATAAAACTATATTAAAAAAACAAACTAGGATTCTAGGTGGCCTATGAGATGTTTCCATAAATTGCCTCATTTAACCCACCACGATGCTCTAATGCAGGCATCATAATCCAGATTTCAGAGGTGAGGATGCCATGAGTCAAAGAGGTTTGGTAACTTGTCCACCTTCTCACAGCTGGGTCATGGTAGACTCGGAAACAGAAGTGAGATCTCCCAAGTCCACAGCTGTGCCTCCCCAGCCCCTGGAAAATCGCAGGACCCCCAGGATGGTTGTATAGTTTGTGCCCGGACCTAAAGCATCCTGCTGTGAGGCTAGAGGACACTGTAGCTGAAATGCAGCCGGCTTCCTGCAAGCCATGTCCCCATGAGGTTGTGTCTGCTCAGAGAGACAGACACACCCATTGATGCAAGTGCTGTCTAGAAGTCCTGATGGTGGAGTTGGGTCACTGGGAGAGAGGTTTAGGCTCAGGCAGTCAATCCACAGAGGTCTAGGGTCACTAGGTACCAGTGTCACCTGGACTCTCACCTGCAGGTCAACTGAAACCTCCTACTGCTTCACAGATATTCCCCCAACTTCCTCCTACCCTCACTGTACTGGATTTTCTCAATGTCATGGTTCAGTCACCCAGACCCTGGAATCAGATGGGCTAGTCCCAGCTCTGCCTCTACAAGTCTCAAGTTTTTCATCTACATCATGGGGCTGATGACAGTGTTTAGAGAATTCAACAAATTAATGCACATAATTATTTAGCACAGGGCCTGATATATAAAGCTCAATAAATACTAGCAGCTACTATTGTTTTTATGGTTAATATTTAGGGACCTGGGCCCAGGCGCCTGCTTTGGAACATACCTAAGCATAGCACTCCATAGGAAGTAGCTGAAATACATTTGTTCTATTAAAATACCAGTGTTTCAACCTATCTGGTTTGGCTCAGGGGTCCTGGGTTCGATTCCAGTCAAGGGCACATACCTCGGGTGTAGGTTTCATCCCCTCCCCTAGTCAGGACACATGTGGGAGATAACCAACCCATGTGTCTCTCTCACATCAATGTTTCTGTCTCTCCCTCTCACTTCCACTCTCTCTAAAAATCAATGGGAAAAAACATCCTCAGGTGAGGATTAACAGAAAAATAAAATAAAATACCAATGTTTCTCTTCTATTAAGTTAGCCACCACCTGTGAGAACATCAGAGGCAAATGGGGCAGATACTAGAGAAAATGCCCCCTTTTACAGCGATGGAAGCTGAACCCCAGAGGGAGGAAATGACCACCCAAACAGTAACAGGGAGGGCTTAAACGAGGTCTTATGTGCTCTGCATAACAGTACCAAACCCTTTCCTGGATCCACCCGCTGACCAGGTCAATAGAGGAGACCACCACAGGCGAAGACCTGGCGGTGGGGCTGGGACCAGGAACCATGCACTCACAGGCAGTCGCTGGCCTGAGGGATGTAATAGAAAGCAGGGACTCTGGCTTCATACTTGGCCTTCACACGGAGGTTCCCGTTGTGGGTCATGAACTGCAAAACAACAGCAACTTGATGGTAATATTAGAACTCGCAAAATATGAAATGAAACCATGGTCTACCCAGAAGGCCACTGTTCTCGCTGGCTCCTCCGCTGAGTCAGGAGACAGTCCTAGGGGAATGTGGCACTGCCCACCAGAATTAACCAAAAAATAAAATACCAGCATTTGCTAGAAAGGCCGGAGCAATGTGCTGCAGGCACAAGGATGCCTCATGGAGGCAGAGTGCACCAGTTCCCACACACTGGTTCACTTGATCCCCTTAACCATGTTCATATTACCATCTTCATTCTTAGAGGCTCAGAGAGGTTAGGCGATTTACCCTAAGTAACACAGCTAGTAAGTGGAGAATACGGATTTGAACCAGGTTTGTCTAACTCCCAAAGCTCATGTTCTTCCTCCTAGCCCTCCACAGCTGGCCAGGACACCCAGCAACAGTCCCCGCAAGTCCCCGGAACAGGTAGCTGGAAGACGGAAGTCAGTGCTGACCCCATAGAGTTCTAGAGCAGGATTATCACTGGGGCCCTTTGACACCTGAGAGACCCAGAGACACATGGGCCCAGAGTCAGCACTCAGCAACAGCAGTGGCATTATCTGGGGTGAGGGCGGTGTGGGAAGAAACATCAGGTTTTTAATAGGGTGAACCCTATTCTTTCCTCCCCTCCCCCCACTGTCCCCAGGGGCCACTGAGCTGTACCATGGGATTTCCAGGGGCTTTGGATCTTGGCAGGGGAGGGTGCACATCCCAGCTGTGCCACCCATTCACGGAGAGACCCTCAGGCAATACTTAACCTCTGAGCTTCACGGATGGCACCTGCCAAGCTGGAGGAAATATAACAGGGGGGCATAAGGCACAAACAAATAACCTTAGGGTTTCAGTGCGGAGTTGTGGGCTTCCTGACCTTCTACTAGAATGTAAGCTCCCTGTGGACAGATTTTTATCTTGCTCACTTTACTGCACATGGCAGGCATCCTGGAACTAGGTGTTGAGGGAATAAGCAAAGCATCTAGCCCAGTGGCCTAGCACAGTGCCTGGCACACAGTGCGCACTTGGAGACCATCCTGGCAATCCCCAGCCAACCAGCAGGGGTTAGGACTGCCTGCTCTCAGAAGGTGTCCTGGCCAAACTGGTATTTTCCTCCAGGCTGGAGGTGACCTCCATCACCATAGGTCAGCGGAGCCAAGCAGTCCCCTTCCTGGCGAGGGGGACCGGAGGGAGAGAATAGACTCAGATTCTGGAACTGGGATGCTTGCTTCCGTTCCAGTCCAGGACTTCAGCGAATGAGAACAGTGGCTGTTCACTGACTGGTACTTTGAACCTGCATTGAGCCTGCATTTAATCCTTGCAGCAGCCCTGGGCAGCGGGGGCGGGGGGTGGGCGTCCCCCTAACACAGATATGGAAACTGGGGTCCACAACGAGGCTTGAAAAACCAAGCTCAGGGCCTCCGCCTCCTAAACAAACAAGCCACGAAGCCAGGCTCTGAACTCAGGGCCTCGGATAGGCTGTGTTTTCTGTCCCGACTGACCGCCTCTCTCTGAGCCTTCCAGTCCTTCCCTGTAAACCGGGGCGCCCTGCCCCCGCCCCCACCCCGTGCGCCCCTCGCTACCTCCACCAGGCTGTCGTCCCAGAAGTCCAGTCTCACGGACTTGACTTTGCTGATGTCGGGGAAGTCCCGGTGGACGCCGGAGCAGTGCAGACAGACGAAGACGCCCAGCTTGTAAGAGGCCCAGTCGGGATCTGCGGGGCGAGAGGGCGGGAGCGGGTGGAGAGTTGGGCTTGGAAACCAGGGCTGGGGGCGCGGGGAGGGGGCCCCCCGGAGAGGCCGCGCTGGACTCCTGGGGCGATGCCCGGGCTGGGGAGCCTCCTCTGGGGCCCCCACCTCGGGTGAACCCAGAGTCCAGCGTGGAAACCGGCCACCGCCCCGCGGCCGTGGCGCGGCAGGGATCGTGGAGGGAGTTGTGGGAACGGCGGAGGCTGGGGCGCAGGACGCCGGAGCCCAGCGGGAGCGCGGTCCGGGGGGCGGCCGGGGAGCTGCAGGGGCGGCGGGGGGCCCGCAGGCTGAGTCCGGCCACTCCCGCGGGGACCTGACACCTCCCCCCCGGGCACACCCCCGCGGTCTGGAGGCTGCGGAGCCGGAAGGTGGGGACCGGCGGCATCTGGGGGAGGGGGCCCTGCGGGGTCGGGGCGCCGGGCGGGCTGGGACCGCTCCGGGTGGGGGCGCCAGGGACGGGGCGGGCGGAAAGCGGCGTCAGGGCCCCGGGTCCGGGGAGCGGGAGTGGGGTCCGGACGGGGAGGGTGAGTAGAGGGCGGGCAGGGACAGGGTCCGCTTGGAAGGTGCGCCCTGTGTCTGCGGGAGGCCGGCTCCGAGGCTGGCGCGGGGTTCAGGGGCCCCGGGCGGACCCGATCCGGGAGCGGGGAGGGTCTGGCGCTGGGCTCCGGTCCGGTCCGGTCCGGTCCGGCTGCCCGCCGCGCCCTTACCGGCGGCCCCGCAGTCGGCGCAGAGCGCGTTGCCGGTGCCCGTCGCCCGCAGCAGCTCCAGCAGCCGCTTCTTGTTGCGCTCGCGGTCGCCCATGGCCGGCCCGGCGGGCGGGCGGGCGGGCGGGCGGGCTCAGCGGGGCCCGGCGGAGCGGCCCTCGGACCCGCGGCCGCCCATGGCCCCGCGCTCGCCGGCAGGTGGAGGGGCGGCCCCGCGCCGCTGCCCCGCCCCCCGCGTCCCGCTCCTCCCTCCGCGCGGGTGTCTCCGGGCTCCGCGGGCTCCGCTGCCGCCGAGCGGGACCGGCGAGGAGGGAGCCCGGCGCGGGGCTCGGGTCCCGCTGGCGCCGGATGAAAGCCTGGCCCGCCCCCTGCCAGCGAGGCCCCCTATTCACCCCTCCGGGCCCCCGTTCCCCTCTGTAGAAGGGAATTATAAAGGCAAACGCCGTCTCGGGGCTCCTTGGAAAACCAAACAGGGTCTTTAACTTCTGCTAAAGCTCCCACCGAGGTGGCCTGCACATGCACTGAGGGCTTCAGAGGCAGTGCCCCCTCCTTGGTTCCTCCTCCGGCCGGGGTCCGCCTAGAACACCGTTCCTGAGTCTGTCCATCCCTTCCGTCTGCCCTGCGCCCGTGACTCACATATTTTTGTAAATCCCCCCTCCTCTGTCTGCCGTCAGAAGTTTTATTCCTGCATCTCACGCCGCTCCTGGAAATAGCGCCTACGTCTTTTTAGAAGTCCAACAGATGGTTGCAGGACCGTTCAGCAGGAAGTGTGGTTTCCCCAGCGTGGACACCCCTGAAGTATGGAGTGTGTTTTGTTGTTGTTGTTGTTTTTTAAATACATTTTATTGATTTTTTACAGAGAGGAAGGGAGAGAGATAGAAAGTCAGAAACATCGATGAGAGAGAGACATCGATCAGCCGCCTCCTGCACGCCCCACTGTGGAGGTGTGCCCACAAGCAAGGTACATGCCCTTGACCGGAATTGAACCTGGGACCTTTCAGTCCACAAGCCGACGCTCTATCCACGGAGCCAAACCGGTCTCGGCTGGAGTGTTTTTTAATGATTGAGAGAGAGAGAGAAAGGGGGGGGGGGGTGAGGGAAGAGAGAGAGAAGAGAAACACCAATGGCTTGCCTCCCACACATACGCTGACTCAGGATCAAACCCACCAACCACCCTGGCACATCTGGACGAGGCTCCAACTGGGCTACTGGGCCAGGGCCCCCTGAGCAGCTGTGTTTGTGAAGTGTGGGCAGGGCCCAGGTGGCCTGGAATGTGGGCTTTTTATTCATCCCTGTCACTCTTTGGCATCACCACGGGCTTCTGTCTGGAAGACACACACTGCACACACTTGCCATCTCCCCTGTAGGTAAACACCCACCCATCGTTTGCACGTGGCTTAGCAACTGATGTCGTTGCTGACTTTCTTCATCACCAGTTCAACACACCTGCGTGCACATGCCAACCGGTATTATGGCAGGAATACAGGCTTTTGAGTCTGGGCTCCATCACTCACTAGCTGTGTGGCCTTGGGCAAGTGCCTTCCCTTTTCTGAGCCTCAGACTCCAAACCTGTAAAATAGGATGGCAAGAGCTGCTTCCTAGGGTCATCGAGATGTGCCAGGGCATGGCGCACAGAGCCCTCAAAACATGGCGGCTTCCCTGCTTCCCGGCCCCTCGGGCCAGCTCGTGGGATGGCCATCTGGAATGCTGGGTGCCATTTCTCATCTTCCCCGGGGGAAGTCAAGCCCCAGGCCCTGGGAAAGGAGGGTCTTGACAGGGGGTCTGGGGGTGAGTGTCTAGCCCAGGAGCAGCTCCAGAGGAAGCAGGGAGAGAGCCCAGCGGGTCAGAGGGCACGGGGCTGTTTACCAAACAGGCCGCATGATGATTCATTTCCGCTGCTTCGGATGAAAAGAGGGACAGAAATAAATCTCCCAGGAGAAAGATGGGAAAGGCATTCTAAGGTATGCAGGCGAGGGGAGGAGGGACGTAGAGGGCAACGAGGGGACAGGCTGAGGACAACACTTCTCAGCTACTAAACGCCAGGGCAAAACCGATGCACAGCCCGCCAGGATCTGCGCACTTTTTCCCCACCAAGCTGCTCTCTTTTTGCACCTTGAGTCTCACAGCCTCCTCCCTGGATGCCATCCCATGGGGAAACGGAGCATCTCCTTCGCGCCAAGGAGCCAGAGATCGAGAGGTCCCTTTGGTTTCCCCTTTTCCAATCCTTCATTCCAAGCCTTATGGTGGGATTTCAGGCATCCTCAGAGTAAAGCAGGGAGAAGGTTTCTTTCCTTCTTTCTTATTCCATGTTTTACAGAGTTTCATGCCATTTAGTTTTATTTTTTTTATATATTGTTATTGATTTCAGAGAGGAAGGGAGAGGGGGAGAAAGATAGAGACATCAATGATGAGGGAATCGTTGTTCAGCTGCCTCCTGTACACCTCCTACTGGGGATCAAGCCCGAAACCCAGGCATGTGCCCTTGACCAAATTAGAACCTGGAGCCCTTCAGTCCGCAGGCTGATGCTCTGTCCACTGAGCCAAACCGGCTAGGGCAGAGTTTCACACCATTTAATAAGTTCCAGGACAGCCAGCTGTGTGAGAACAGCATGTTGTCCTCAGAGGAGTTAAATTACCCACATCATAGAGCCACATAAGGGGTGGACCAGGGACCTACATCCAGAACTCCTAATGTGGCCTCCGCCAGCCCCAGGTTATGGCCCAAAACCCCCCAGGACAAACCTGCTCTCCCTTCAGCCCTCCCATTCCTCGATTTATTGTTTTTTGTATTATTTCTTTTATTTTTAAAATTGATTTTGAGAAAGAAAGAGAGATCAATTTGTTGTTCCAGTTATCTATGAATTCATTGGTTGCCTCTTGTATATGCTCTGACCAGGTATCGAACCTCCAACCTTGGTATATCAGGTACCCAGGCAGAACTGGCTTCTTCTTCTTCTTTTTTTTTTTTTCATTTTAAAAAGTATTTTGGTAAAATTTCTATAACATAAAATTGGCCACTTTCAAGTGTACAGTCGGTGGCATTAATTACATTCACAATTTTGTGCAGCCATCACCACCACTATCTAGTTCCAAAACATTTAATACATATTGATTTCAGAGAGGAAGGGAGAGCAAGAGAGAAACGTCAATGATGAGAGAGAATCATTGATCGGCTGCCTTCTGCATGTCCTTCACTGAGTATCAAGCCCACAACCCGGGCATGTGCCCTGACCAGGAATTGAACAGTGACCTCTTAGTTCATAGGTCAACGCTCAACCACTGAGCCACACCAGCCAGGCCCAAAACTTTTTTTATTTTTTTAATTTAATAAATCTTTATTGTTCATATTATTACAATTGTTCCTCTTTTTATCTCCCATAGCTCCCCTCCACCTGGTTCCCACCCCACCCTCTGCTCTTACCTCTCCACCATTGTCCTCATCCATAGGTGTACAATTTTTGTCCAGTCTCTTCTTGCACCCCCCTCACTCCTTTCCCCCTGAGAATTATCAGTCCACTCCCTTTTTATGCCCTTGATTCTATTATATTCACCAGTTTATTCTGTTCATCAGATTTTTAATTCACTTGACATTTAGATTCATTTGTTGATAGACATGTATTTGTTGTTCCTAATTTTTATCTTTACCTTTTTTTCTTCTTCCTCTTTTTAAAGAGTACCTTTCAGCATTTCATATAATACTGGTTTCCTGTTGATGAACTACTTTAGTTTTTTCCTTATTTGTGAAGCTCTTTATCTGCCCTTCAATTCTGAATGACAGCTTTGCTGGGTAGAAACGAACCTTTTTTTTTTTTTTTTTTTTTTTATCTGTAACCTACTTTGAGGACATAATCAAAGCTGAGCTCAGCCCTTGCCGGGTAGCTCAGTTGGTTAGAGCATTATCCCAACATGCCAAGGTTGTGGGTTAAATCTCCAGTCAGGCACATACAAGAAACAGCCAGTGAATGCAAATAAATGAAACAACAAACTGATGTTTCTCTCTCCTGCTCTCTCTCTCTTTAAAAATCAATCAAATAAAAACAAAAAAGCTGAGCCCAGCCCTGTGTTCAGGAACCAGAAGCT
>PVJN01036491.1:0-21469 GCA_004026805.1 Lasiurus borealis | reverse complement strand
GTGTATGTTTTGCTCTTCAACCTTGAGAGAAACTGTGCCAGTTCACAGGATCCTGAAAATGTCTTAGAAAATTTCAATGAGTGCTTACAAACTTAAGATGTTTCCATCCACAAATTCATCTATCTTCAGTGATAACTGATTGGTGCAGGTGGCCACTTGAGTAACAATATATTTTAGTGAAGTGTGGCCTCTGACAAGCGGGAGCAGCCTTCCTCAAGCTGGTGTAAAACAGCAGTTGACAATATGTTTAGTTCTCTTAGTGCACAAAAGCCTCTAGACTCATGCATAACACAAATATTTAGTATTTTACATCTGACAGGAGGGAATCCTATGTATAGCATAAATAGACCTTGTTCAATAACTGTATAGCCTCTGTTCCTGAAGAGTATTTTAGTCAGATGCAGAATAATTTCATATCATGGTAGTGATGCTTGGAAATTATAATAAACTAGAGGCCCGGTACACAAATTTGTGCATGGGTGGGGTCTGTCAGGGTGCCCTGCAGGGATCAGCACCCAACTTGTGCCCCTAGGCACATAGCCCTGCAGCCCCACCTGGCACCCTGCTGTGGCCTGTCACTGTCCCCCTCACCTTCTCCCCCATCCCACCCGCAGGGCAATCAATTGGAGCTGAGCTCCCTGCCCAGATACCTCAGTGCTTTCTTTGCATCTATTGAGATATTCGTCTGATTTTTTCCTTGGTTTTGTTAATGTGGTATATTATATTGACTGATTTATAGGCATTGAGCCATCCTTGCATTCCTGGAATAAATCCCATTGATCATAGTGTATAATCCTTTAGCAAACTGTTGAATTTGGTTTGGTAATATTTTCTTGAGCAAATTTTTCATCTATATTCATCAGTAATATTAGCCTGTTACTTTTTTTCTTGTAGTGTCCTTGTCAAGCTTTGGTATCAGGGTAATGCTGGCCTCATAAAATGAGTTTAAAAGTCTTCTGCCCTATTCTATTTTTAAAAGAGTTTGAGAAGTAATGCTCTTAAGTCTTTTACTTTAATTTAGTAGAACTTACTAATGAGGTTATTTGGTCCTGTACTTTTGTTTGTTGAAAGGTTTTTGATAATTGATTCAATCTCTTTACTAATAATTGTTCTGTACAAATTTTCTGTCTCTTCATAATTTTGTTTTGAAACCCTATATGTTTCTAGGACCTTATCCATATGTCCTACTTTGTCCAATTTGTTGGTATACCAGAAGTGTTTATAATAGTCTCACAATCCTTTGTATTTGTGTAGTATCTCCTCCTTTATATATAATTTTATTTGAGTCCTTATTTTATCTTGGTGAGTTACCTAATGGCTTCTCTATTTTAGTTACCTTTTTTAAAAACTATCTTTTAGATTTATTTGTTTTCTCAGTCACTATCTCATTTATTTATGCTCTGATCTTTATTTCCTTTATTTTGCTAACTTTAGACTTAGTTTCTTCTTCTTTTGTCAGTTTCTTGAGTTGTAAAGTTAGATTGTTTATTTGAGAACCTTGCCTTTTTTTCTTTCTTGAGCATTTATTGCTATAAACTTCCTTCTTAAAACTGCTTTTTCTATATCATGTAAGTTTTGATATATTCTGTTTCTATTTTTTTAAAAATATGTTTTTATTGATTTCAGAGAGGAAGGGAGAGGGAGAAAACAAAATAAAAACACCTTTTATAATGAGAGAGAATTATTTATCTGCATGCACTACACTGGGTATTAAACTTGAAACTCGGGCATGTACACTGACAGGGAATCCAACTGTGACCTCCTGGTTCATAGGCTGATGCTCAACCACTGAGCCATACCTGTCAAGCTTGATATGTTCTATTTCCATTTTTATTAGTCTCAGTGTATTTTTTTAATATTCTTTTGAATTATTTTTAATCCATTTGTTGTTCTGAACTATCTTATCTAATTTCTACATATGTGTGAATTTTCTAGTTTTGTCTTGCAAATTCTAATTTTATACCATTGTGATTAAAAATGATGCTTGATGTAATTTGAATCTTAAATTTATTGAGACTTCTTTTATAGACTTATATTTGATAGGTCCTGCAGAATATTCATATATACTTTAGTAGAATGTTTATTCTACTGATGTTGTATGGAAAGTGCTGTATATGTCTTTTATGTCCATTTTGTTAAACATGTAGTTTAAGTCTAATGTTATCTTCCTGCTTTTATGTCTGAACAATTAATCAATTGTAAAAGCAGGGAAGTGAAATCCCCTACTATTATTGTATTATTGTCTTTTTAGCTTTCAGATCTGTTAATATTAGCTTTATATATTTAGACTCTCCTATATTGGGTGTATAAGTATTTGTAATGGTTGCATCCACTTGAAGAACTGACCACTTTTTTTGTTATATAATGACCTTGGTCTCTTGTTACAATGTTTTGCTTAAAGTCTATTTTATCTGATATACGTATAGCTACTAGTACTCCTGTTTTTTCTTTGTTTGTTTGTTTCCTTTGGTAAGAAAATCTGTTTCTATCCTTTCCATTTCAAACTATATATGTCCTTGAAGTTGAGGAGAGGCTCTTGTAGACAGCATATAGTTATGTCTTTTTTTACAAACTCTAAAAACCAATAAAAAGTAAATTAAATATAACCAACAAGTCAATAATGGACATAAAATAATAAAAATTCATGTAATTTAAAAACAGTCAGAATGAAAATACAGAATCTCTCATTAGAAAACAACAAATGAGATGGTAACTTTATGCATAATCATATCAAAATTTTATTAAATAATTGAATAATCAATTACAAAGAAATACTCAATTCTATACTATGTAAAAGAATCACACTTTAAATGTAAAGACATAAAACATAAGTAAAAAGTAAAAAGATATAAAATTATAGACAATGCAAATACTGATCAATAGAGAAGCTATATTAATATGTGACAAAGTGAACCACAGAACAAGATATAATACCACAGGTAAAGAAGGTCCCTTTCTCTCTCTCTCTCTCTCTCTCTCTCTCTCTCTCACACACACACACACACACACACACACACACCACACTCACACTTGCACATAGACACACACACACACATACATATAAACACAAATGACAATCAGGAATCTATAAAAGTCCTAAATGCATGTTTAGCTAATGACAAGAATAAAAACGATTAAATTAAAAGGAGAAATGAATTAATTCACATTTATTGTTGAAATCTTCAACATTCTTCTCTCAAAAACTGATAGAGCAGCTACATGAAAAATCAGTAAGAATATAGATGTGAAAAATGCCACTAACATAATTGACCAGACATTTATATTATGCTCCATTCAGCATTAGCCAATGTACATTCTTGTCAAGTACACAGAATATATACAATGATAGACCATATTCTGAATTATGAAAGCATTCTCAACAAATTCAGAAGGTTGAAATCAAACAGAATAAAACTAGAAATTAGTAACATGAAATTATATAAAATATTCCTCAATATTTGAAAATTAAACTATATACTTAAAAAATCCATTGGTTCCTAATTGGGAGAACATATCCACTAATTATACATCCAAAATTTATCAAGAATTCATAATATTCAACACCAAAAAATAAAAAATCCAATTAAAAAATGGGCAAAGGACCTGACTAGACACTTCTCTCTAAGAGAACATATAGGTGACCAATAAGATATGAAAAAATGTGCAACATCACTAATCATCAGAGAAATGTAAATTAAAACAACAATGAGATATCACTTCGCACCTGTCAGAGTGGTTATAATCAATAAATCAACAAACAAGTGTTGATGATTTGTAAAAAGAGGAACCCTAGTTAGTACACTCTTGGTGAGAATGCAGATTGGTGCAGCCAGTGTGGAAAGCAGTTACTTCAAAAAATTAGGAATTGAACTCTGTTATGACCCAGCAATTCTACTTCTGGGACTATATACAAAGAAACCTGAAACACTGTTTGAAAAGAATATGTACATCTCTTATATTCATTGTAGCATTATTTATAACTAGTGGCCCAGAGCACAAAATTTGTGCATGAGGGTAGGTGTCCTTCAATCAGGCCTGCACCCTCTTCAATCTGGGACCTGTTGGGGAATGTCTCTGCAAGACTGGGCTTAAACCAGCAGTCGGATATCCCTCTCATAATCTGAGACCACTGGCTCCTAACCACTCACCTGCTTGCCAGCCTAATGGCCCCCTAACCATTCCCCTGCTGGCCTAATTGATGCATAACTGCTACCTTTCTGGCCCAATTGCCCCCAACTGCCCTCCCCTGCTGGCCCTATCATCCACAACTAGCTTCCCCTTCCAGCCTGATCTCCCACAACTGCCCTCCCCTGCCATGAACCACCTCCTCTGCCTGGACCCATCTCCTCCATGTGAGATGGCAGAGACATTGGGACCAGCCTCCTCCATTCTGCACAGAACCATGGGACCCACAGGCTTCACTCTGTGGAGTGGCCACCAGACCCTGCCTCCACTTGCATGCAGCCATCTTGTGGTGGCCATATTGTGGTGACCATCTGGTGGTGGTCATCTTGTGGTGACATCATGCACAAGGGTCACTTAGGCTTTTATTAATATACAAAGCCAAACTATGGAAGCAACCTAAGTTCCCATCAATAATAACAAATGGATAAAAAAGTGGTATTCCATATCTTATCTAATAAAAGAGTAATATGCAGATTGACTATCACTCCAACACATAAGATGGCTGCTGCCATGTTGACAAAAGATGGTCACCACAGGATGATCAGCAGGGGAGGGTAGTTGGGAGGGACCAGGCCTGCAAGGGAGGGTACTTGGGGATCATCAAGCCTACAGAGAAAGGCAGTTAGGGGTCACCAAGCTGGCAGAAGAGGGAAATAGGGGGCAACTGGGCCTGCAGGGAAAGGCAGTTGGGGAGAAGGGGAACCAGGCCTGCAGGGAAGGGTAGTTAGGAGGGGTCAGGCCTACAGGGGAGGGCAGTTAGGGTTGATCAGGCCTGCAGGGGAGGGCGATTAGGGCAAATAAGCTGGCAGGGGAGCAGTTACATCAATCAGACTGTCAGGGGAGTAGTTAAGGGGTGATAAAGCTGGAAGAAAGAATTGATTAGGGACAATCAGGAAGGCAGGCAGGTGAGCAGTTCAGAACCAGCAGTCCTGGATTGTGAGAGGGATGTCCTAGGATCAGGCCAGAACAGACAGTTGGACATCCCTCTAGGGGTCCCAGAATGGAGAAGGTGCAGGCTGAGCTGAGGGACACTCCCTCCCCCCATGCACAAATTTCATGCACCAGGTCTTTAGTACTAGTATACAACAGAATATTACTCAGCCATAAAAAAGAATGAAATCTTACCATTTGCAACAGCATGGATGAGCATGGAGGGTATTGTGCTAAGTGAAATAAGTCAGAGAAAGTCAAATCCCTATGATTTCACATACATGTAGAATCTAAAGAATAATATAAATGAATAAATAAAACAGAAACAGACTCATAGATACAAAGAATAGACTAATGGTTGCCAGAGAGAAGGGATTGTGAGCTGAGTGAAAAAGGTGGAGGGATTGAGAAGTACAGATTGACAATTATAAAATAATCAGCTTAGGAAATATAGTCAAGAATTTTGTAATAATGAAGGATGTTGCCAAATGGGTACTAGAAATATCAGGAGAAACACTTTGTAAAGTGGTAGTCTAACCACTATGCTGTATTCCTGAAATTAAAACAAAATAATACTGACTGTAAACTGTAATAAAAAAATAAATAAACCATTAGTGAAATAAAAAATAAAAGAAAACCAAAAAATTCTTTGCCTTATAAACAAATGCTATGATAACAAAATGTGAAAATTTCTGAGATGTAGTTGTTGTTGGGAAACTTATACCATAAAATGTTTAAATTCTAAAAAATAAAAGGTTCTAAATTAGTGACCTACTTTTACACCATGAAAATTTATTATTTATTTATTTATTTATTTATTTATTTATTTATTTATTTTTATTCCCCATCCAAAGATATTTTTTCCTATTGATGTTTTAGATTGGAAGGGAGGAAGGATGGAAGACAGAGAGAGACATTGATGTGAAAGAGACACATCAATGGATTGTCTCCCACATACATCCCAATCAGGGCCAGATATTGAACCTACAAGCCAGATACATGCCCTTGACTGGGAATCAAAAGCTTTCAGTGCATGGGCCAATGCTCTAACTGCTGAGCAACATCAACCAGGGCAACACAATGACAATTTTTTTAAAGATGAGAAAATTAAAACCCAAGGCTATTAGAAGGAATAGACTAACAAAAAACATCCTATCTAATAAAAAAGTAATATACAAATTGACTGTACTCCGCTACACCCATAAGCCATGCCTACCAGCCAATCAGAGTGAGTATGCAAATTAACCCAACAAGATGGCTAAGGCCACAGAGGGAGCAAGAGGAGAGGCTTGGGTTTCCCCCGCAGTAGATGAAGCCATGCTTTCCACACACCCTGGCATTCCCAGGCCTCCACTTAAGGCAACAAAGTTTCAATGACTGTGAGAGCAGAAGGCTTGGCTCCGCTCCAGGCTATAAAGTTTTAATTACAGAAGATAAATAAATACCAGATATCCAGGCCTCTGCTTGGGTTGCTGTGGGGTATGGACAGCCTTCAAACCACCACAAGCCCCTCACGCAGGCCACCCCAAACCCCAAGGGAACACCCACACTAATCCAGGATACCCTTCAGGGCAAACCAGCTGGCCCCCACCCATGCACCAGGCCTCTATCCTATCTAATAAAAGAGTAATATGCTGATTAACCATCACACCAAACCACAAGATGACTGCCCCGATGTGGACAGAAGATGGCCACCACAAGATGGCCAGCAGGGAAGGTAGATGGCAGGGACCAGCCCTGCAAGAGAAGACAGTTGTGGGTGAACAGGCTAGCAGGGGAGGGCAGTTGGGAGGGACCAGGCCTGCTAGGGAGGGCAATTAGGGGTGACCAGGCCCATAGGGAAGGGCAGTTAGTGGCAAACAGGTTGGCATGGGAACAGTTAGGCATCAATCAGGCTGGCAGGGGCGTGGTTAGGGCATGACCAAGCTGGCAGGCACAAGAGGTTAGGGGCAATCCAGGCAGGATCCAGGTAGAATTGGGCCTAAATGGGCAGTTGGAAATTCCTCAAGGTGTCCCAGATTGGAGAGGGAGAAGGCTGGGCTAAAGGACACCCACCCCACCCCCAGCATGCATGAATTTTGTATACCAGACCTCTAGTAAATAAGTAAAAGCAAAAAAACCAATGAGGTTTAAAACAAATAAAAACTCCTAAAAACTAATTACACTAGAAGATTATCAACAAAATCAGTAAACTCTTGCCCAGCCAGTGTGCTCAGTGGTTGAGCATCAACCTATAAAACAGGAGATCAGAGTTCCTGATCAAGGCACAGGCCCTGGTTGCAGGCTCAATCCCAAATAGGGAGAGTGCAGGAGGGAGATGATCAATAGTACTGTCTCATCATTGATGTTTCTCTCTCTCTCTCCTTCTTTCTCTCTGAAATCAATAAAAACATAAATATTTTTTAAAAAAGTAAACTCCTAGTCATATTGATAAAGAAAAAAGGGAGAAAAATACTAATTACCAATGTTAATAATGAAATAAATGATATCACTAGAAAGCTGACTGGATATAAAAGTATGATTGATAAGTAATTATTATAAACAAGCATGGCAATAAATTTTATAATATAGATGAAAATAAATAAATTCTTTGAAAGAATCAACTGATAAAATTTATTAGAGAAGAAATATTCATATTCTTATTCCTATATCTTTTAAAGAAAATTTAAAAATAATAACATTATAGAAAGGTTATAACTCATGCCCAGATTCTATTGCTTGTGCATTCTACAAAATATTCAAGGGAGAAATGATATAATATCTACATTAATACTATTAGATAGTAAAAGAGGAAATAATTTCCAACTCAATTTTTGGGTTTAATATTACCCTTAAACCAAAGGCAGGCAAAAATTACACCAAAGACAAAAAAAAGTAGAAAAATTAATATCTGTATGTCATTAATACAACAATAATTGTTAGTTCACATTATACTGGTGGTCCTATACCACAAAATAAGGCAAGACTAAGCCATAAAAAAAACTTAAAAATTCACAAGTAAAGGGTAAAAAATCTCCTTATTTGTAGATAATATATGTACATACATAAAAATATTCCAAGAAAACTATAAAGGCCATATGATGATATAATGTTGATGTAACATTTTTGTTTATATTTGCCTTAAAAAATTATGAATTAAAATGTTATACTTTATCGGAGACTGGTTTGGCTAAGTGGATAGAGTGTCGGCCTGTAGACTGAAAGGTTCCAGGTTGATTCTGGTCGGGGGCATGTACCTTGCTTGTGGGCACATCTCCAGTATGAGGGGTGCAGGAGGCAGCTGATCAATGTCTCTTTCTCATCGATATTTCTGATTTTCTATCCCTCTCCCTTCCTCTCTGTAAAAAATCAATAATATATATATATATATATATATACATATATATATATATATATATGTTATACTTTAAAGTTCTCTAAATTTCACCTTTTCAAAAAAGTCTTTGTTGGCCACAATATTTAAAGTAACCCTGTCTTACTCTTTTCAGTCTATCACAATATCCTACATTACTTTTAATGTATTTAGAATCTGTAGTAAGATATATACAAAGAGCTATGATGTTTATTATCTGTCTCTCCCACTAAGTATGAATTCCTTGGTAGCAAAGTTGGACTTCCTTGTTCAAAACTATGTCCCTAGCATCTAGAACATATTGCATGTTTAAAACTCAATAAATCTTTATTGACTTAATGAATGACTTGATTAATATTTACCTACCTTAAAATGTTATTATCTCTTTATTTATTTCTATATTGTGTTTCATTTCTGACTATAAGATCTTCAGAATAATAAGTATGTATATCTTCCTAACTGCTATAACCCCAGATCTTATCTTATATAATAAAAGCCTAATAAGTGTCCGGCCGTCCATTCAACTGATCAAAGTATAATATGCTAATGATATACTAAGGCTGCTTAACCACTCACTATGACATGCACTGACCACCAGGAGGCAAACAGTTGACCAGTTGCTGTGATGTGCACAGACCACGAGGGAATAGTCAACCAGTCAGTCAGGCTCTATGACATTCACTGACCATCAGGAGGGTAGATACTCTGACCAGTAGGTTAGCTTGCTGCTGGGGTCTGGCTTATTGGGACTGAACAGGATGGATTGGATATGCCCTGGAATCCTCCCATAGTCCCTCCATAGCTGGCCAACCTCCTGTATCCCTTCTCGGCCCTGATCTTGCATCTGTGAGATCCCTTGACCTGGCCTGTGCCCTCTCACAATCCAAGAACCCTCAAGAAATGTCAGAGAGCTGGTTTTGGCCTGTTCCTGCAGGCCAGGCCCAGGGACACCTCTGGTGCATGATTTCGTGAAACAAGCCTCTGGTAAGTTTATAAGAAAAATATAAAGTACTTATAAGTTAATGTTGACAATTAGGTAATGAATTCATTTTTTTAAATGTTCTAAGTCCCCTGAAATAATTAAATGGCATTATAAATATCTTTATGAGGATGTAGTAGTATTTTTTATATAGTCATGTAACTTCATAAATATTTCTTCTTGCTGTCCATAACATGTGAATTGAATCATAGCACTTGTTTATAGCTGGCATTTGTGTCAGGGAACACTGTCCTTAATTAAATAGGCCTGATTCAAGTTTCACCTGTTCCTAATTCCCACAGGATTAAAAAAAAAGACATTTAAAACTAAAATATCCTATATCATAAATTAAGTGACAAGTGATTGTTTTGATGTAAGTATTAACTTATTTCTCCCTCAAATTTCTCCTTCATCATTTCTTAAGATGAAATACTACAGAGCAATTAACCAGTGCAATGAGATAAACATTTCACAGATTAAATGATGAACATTTGGGTGGTGCAGTAGTAGCAATAAGCAAGTGTTTGGCAAACATTTTGTGATCATTGAAGAAGAAGATATGAGAATACCTCAGGAGACAAAGAAATAATAAACTATTATTCTCTTAGATCTCATGGGTAAATAGACCTTATAAATAAATCACAAATAAGCCACAAGTGAGACAGGTGATGCTGTATATAATTTGTAACATTATAGTTCAAAAAAATGAAAGTAAAAAACAGCAACATTGGCAACACTGGTTACATAAATATGCTCAAAGGCAAAGAGAAATAATCATAATTTAGCAAACAGATGATCTTTTCCTAAGACATTTTTCTTAAACAGAAAATAATTTTTGAGAACAATAGTTTTCTACTAATACCCATAATCCTGGTTTATTAATTGGTTTGTTAACAATAGCTCATGGACAAGCAGGGACATTCACCTAGAATTTACACCTATATCTGGTTGAAGGTATGGAATTCTATGATTATGCTATCCCGGTATCTTGCTACTTTTCAAAGAATGAACAGTTTAGTTATTAGAAAATGTGCTTTGAAAAGTTGGGTAAAACAACTTCTAAAGCTCATTCATGTTGAACATTATCAGCTTCTGTGAAGCATTTCCACTGTAGCTCTGGGTGAGTTTTGTGTTTCTTTTTTCTTGAGTTATTCTAATTTTTCTAGGGCTCCAGGAAAAGTGCTTATCTAACAGGAAGCTGGCACATACAATTCTATTTCTTCAGAAATTATCAAAGCTTCTCATGTCAGTGTTGTACCATAAGAGGGATTTTTATTATAATCCTGAGCCTGTTTTATTCTATGCCTCAAATCCTCTGGCTTTTAAAATTGATAGCTGCCTTAAAGAGTGAACTGGTTAAAATATTTTAGTCCATCTCCATTCTTGGGTTCATAAAGTACACTTTTTCATGAATGCCAGGTATATTCACTTCTGTCATATTTATCTCTCTGCACCTACATGAGAAAGATCTTATACTAACTACTAGACGTCCGGAGCATGAAATTTATGCATAGGGAGGGATTCTCCAATCTGGGACTCCTCTCACAATCCAGGACTGTTGGCTCCCAACCGCTTGCCTGTTTACCTGCCTGATTGTCCCTAACTGCTTCTGCCTGCCAGCCTTATTACCCCCTAGCCATTCCCCTGACAGCCTGATAGACATCTAACTGCTCCACTGCCTGCCTGATTGTCCCTCACCGCTCTCCCTTGCCAGCCTAGTCACCCCCAACTGGTCACCTCTAACTGCCTTTCCCTGCAGGCTTGGTTGCTCCTAATTGCCCTTTCCTGCTGCTCTGGTTGCTCCTAACTGCCCTCCCCTGCTGGCCCAGTCACCCCTAACGTTCCTCCTTTGCCAGCCTGGTATCCCCTAACTGCCCTCTCCTGCCAGCCCAATTGCTCCTAACTGCCCTCCCCTGCCAACCTGGACATCCCTAACTGTCCTCCCTGCAGGCCTGGTTGCCCTGAACTGCCCTCCCCTGCTGGCCCAGTCACCCCTAATTTCCCTCCCCTACTGGCCTGATGCCCTCCAACTGCCCTCCCCTGCTGACCTGGACCCCATAACTACTCTCCCATACAGGCCTGGTCCCTTCCAACTGCCCTCCCCTGTTGGCCATCTTGTGGTGGCCATCTTGTGTCCACATGGGGCAGCCATCTTATGTGTTGGAGTGATGGTCAATTTGCATATTAGGCTTTTATTATATAGGATGTTTTTCCTTAGTAAGTGTTCTGACTTACTGCCACCTTATTTTCTTATAGTTTTCTACCTCATTTGTTTTCCTGTTTAGGAGTAACTTTTTTTACTAACCATTTAGGAACCATTAATTATTGTTCCTAATAATTAAAATACCAAAATCATCTTCATTTTTTCCTCTCTATTAACTTAGAAGGAATAGGAACAAAAAGTATGATTAATCCTTCCATCAACATTCAATGTATACAAATTTTAAATTATATTATCCTCACCCCTTTTAAAAAGGATTTAAAATGATTCTTAAAAAGGTAGCTGACTAAGCCTCTGATGACTCATAATAGCTATTTTTTTATATTAGTGTGCCTCTTGGATGATATTGGCATCAAAAATCTCTCATCAAAAAAAAGTGATATATTTCTTCTCATTTTAAGCAATAATTTACAGGGCCTACTCATTAGTAACATTTCAATGAACTTTTCTTAGAGCATTTGCTTCTTGTTTTATATCTATTTTTATTTTTCCTAACACAACTAGATCAACCCATCATTTGGTGCTAGATAAGACCTGGAATCAATGGCAGTTGTTTCTGAGGAGACCATTATTGCTGAAGCTTTATTTCCATGTGTTTTGGAAATTATTGTTTTTTGCAATAATATCAAGGTTACTAATTGCTTTTGTGCTCAAAACATCCACAACGGCAAGAGCTTAACACTTAGCCTTAAATATTTAGGAATTCCTTATCTCTTCATGTTAATCCTTCCTAGATCCTCCAATGGTCACATGTATGAAGTTAATCTCTCTCTCTCTCTCTCTCTCTCTCTCTCTCTCTCTCTCTCTCTCTCTCTCTCACATCTGTGTGTGTGTGTCCATAGGCAGCCAAGGTTTCTTGCTTCTGAGTAAACAACTGATCAACTGATCACTATAAAAAGCTAACCCTATTACTATTACCAATCAACAGAGTTCTAAAAAGAGCATTTTAATCCATTGAGGTTGTAGTACTTCAATCAAAGGAGGAATGCTGTTAGGATGGGATAATTTGCTGATGAATTATTGAAACAGATTATCTATAAGATCGATTTTCAAAGACATTTATGGATACTATATATGGTTTGCTTTGGACTTTTCTTTCTCATTCTGTTTTCCTCTATTAAATTTGATGTGTGTGTGTGTGTGTGTGTGTGTGTGTGTGTACACTTGTGTAATAAATTGTCTTTTCTTTGTTAAAGTTAAATATTAGGACTACTCATGGTATTCATGCTTCACCCAGTTTTCTTATCCCTTTTTTCATAGATTATTAATCCAATAGTTTTGTGTTTCCTCATAATTACATCCCTGTAGTTCTTTAACTCTTTAACAACTTCTGTTCTTCATAATTGACAGAGTATGGTGCCTCCTTTATCCTTTTCTAAGAAGCTAATATATCATTATCTTTCTAGGTTAGTGGTTCTCAACCTGTCTAATGCTATGACCCTTTAATACAGTTCCTCATGTTGTGGTGACCCCCAGGCATAACATTATTTTTGTTGCCACTTCATAACTATAATTTTGCTATTCTTATGAATTGTAATGTAAATATCTGTGTTTTCCAATGATCTTAGGCTCTACAGTAGCGGTTCTCAATTGCTAGCAGGACTACCTAAGACCATCAGAAAACACAGATATTTACATTCATTACGATTCATTAACAGTAGCATAATTACAGTTATAAAGTAGCAATAAAAATAATTTTATAGTTGGGGATCACCACAACATGAGGAATTATATTAAAGAGTCATGGCATTAGAAAGGTTGAGAACCTCTGCTCTAGGTTAAACTGATCAATTTTATTGCTTAAGGTGGTGTTTGGATATTCTCATTTTCTCTCCTGGTTTCACTTCTATTTGTTGGTTGAAGCTTGGAGTAAAGAAAGTACTAGCAAATACTAGCAAAACAATAAAGGCAGATGAGTTTCTCATTCAATAATTTTTGAAAGCAAAAAATATTTCTTCCAGGTTTTTTTTTTAGAGCAAAAGGATACAAAGCTTTGAAAACAAGTTAAGGAACTGTCAATGAAAATCAGAGAATAGTGGTTTAGAATATTTTCCCCTCATGCAAAAGTCAGTAAATGTATGCCAACTGGAAAAATAATGATAGTGTTAATGGCAGGGTAACTGATCAAGAGTGGAAACAGGCTGCAGTAGGAAACCAACTGCCAATGTAAACTCTTATCTGAAATTCTGTGATCTCATAAACAAATAATTATTGAGTAGCATTTGGTAAACAGTAGTCTGAGCATACAGAAATACCAAGAATTATATACAGATTTATCAATTGCCTATTTTATATTCCTCTATTTCATAGCTGTGTATTTCAATAATGCTTGAAAATGCTAAAGCATCTTTCAAAACAATGTGACTGAAGTTGAGGAATTTGAAGTGCTCTATCCACATTTACACAACAGTAAGTGCAAACTTGGCATTTCCAACCATTTCTAGTTGATGCCCAAGCCCACGTGTTTCTAATACACAACATGCACCCCTTCCTAAAAGTTAATCAAAAGAACACATTTCAAACCATGTAGGTGTTGAGTAAAAGAACAAGTGAATGAGCCATTAATTCACATATATTCAACACAGAATATGTGACAAACAAGCCATGTAGTGCTGAAGATTTCAAAACATTGTTCCAGGTTTCTAGATTTAGAAAGATGTCTTTAATGGAGGTGGTGATGGGGGAGGTATAATGATATGTAAAAATCGCTGATGTAGTATAAACTATTTAAATTAAGTATTGTAAATCAAAATGAAGTCCTAAATGAGTTTCAAAGTCTAAGTGGCAAACAACGTTTTTTCCCTTTGGTAATATGAATGTTTTATCCAACTATTTCTAGGCCTTCTCAAAGTGTTTTGCCCTTGTATCCAAATCTCCACTCATTCCCAACTCATAAGGATACAAACTGTGCTATTTCCACACTGTCTGTAGCATCAAATACTGCCAAGAGTCGCTAATAAGAGAATAGTCACAAATAGAATTGTCTAAAGCTCTTCCTTCCTCATCAGTTTTTCTTAAGTGAAAAGATGTCATCAAGCATAGACTGGCAGGATTTCTTTAGGGTCAACATGACTTTGCATAGGAGCTGATACTTTGGTTATATTAGATATAATTTATACCATTTGAATTTTATCAGGAGTTTTATGTTTGCAAGAGAATAGGAACTGGAAGTAAAATTGCTGTATTTAGGACTGTTAAGTCCTGCCTTGTTTGCAAAGGTTTCTGAATTCTGTAGGATATTAAACTCAAATTTAAACCAGCATCCTCAGCTCACCCTCCTCTGCAGTTCTGCTAAGAAATAAATTAACAAGTGACTTTCTTGCATTCTGCTACCCAAACTACTGAGTGGCTTCACATCTAAAACAATACTAACAGAAATTTGAACTTTTGCAAAAAAAATCATGAGTTTGAAAAAGACAGCTTGGATTGTGGGTGGATTTATAAAACATTTTCTTTTTTGGTGCATCATCAGTTTCTTTCTTCTTCTAGATTCCATTTGGTTATCTATTTCCTCCCATTTTCTTCAGATGGTATTTCTTTGCACTTGTTCATTGGTTGGATCATATTTTTAATTGTCTAACTGAAGACTCCACCTGTGGATTATGCCTTCTGTCTGCTAACATTGCTATTAAAATCCCCTTTATTTCTTTCCAATTCTGGTCTCATACAGTTTGACCAGTGTCATTTCTGGTTGGTTTATTTCACACTGACAAAATCTACACATCTATATAGAATGAGAAGTTCATTTCAGTATATTTAGAAATCTTTGTGAAGCTAGGAGTTTATGGTTTTATGTTGTTTTAGAAAAAGAAACGTGTAGCCTATGTATAAAAGTACACAGACTAACACATCCTTATTGTCATGTAGCCAGAATCTGCTTTATTCATTCCTAATGTATGGTTAAATTATCCCTCTAAAGGGCAGACCAAGCCACCTTAGCCAGTGCACCATTTCTTCTTGCTATTTTTCTTCCTCCATTTCTCACTTTTGTCTTAAGAATCTTCATGTACCTAATAAGCAGTTTTCCAACTTCCCTCATCAAAGTTCAAAGCCAATCTAGAGCAGACTCTTTAGTTGCAAAATTAAAATATGAATTGTAAACAGAGGAAGGGTTACTTCTCTCATTGCTGCCTTTTCTTCCATCTGAGGGTGGAATTGTTTATGCAGCGTCATCACTATCCCTCCCACACTATCCCTCTTTCATCCTTTACTATAAAATCTGAGCTATTTGTTTACATTTTCATGACTTAATAATTTTTATCTATTATATATGATAAGCATTATGCTAGATTGTAGAGATACAATAGTGAGTAAAAAATATGAGAAATTCCTTGTGCCCTAAAGGAATATAGCTTAGCATGAGAAGACAGTCATTACTAAGAAAATAACAAAGATGTGTATAAAATTGCCCTGTGATGAGTGGAATAAATAATACACAATGTTATGAAGGTATATAAATTTCAAAAAATGTACCCAGTCATGGAAGTAACAATTGACCTGAATCTAACAAAAAGGAACTGAGAATTAGCTAGGACCGAAGGGAAAAAGGAATAATATTGGGTTGAATCGTGTTCCACCAAAATTCAATCCATCTGAAATCTTATAATGTGGCTTCATTTGAAAATAGGGTCCCTATAAATGTAACCAAGTTAAGATGAGCTCATACATATTAGGTTGAGCCCTGATCCAAAGACTGATGTCTTTATATGAAGAAGGAAATTTGAATAGAGATATAGACAAAGGGAAGGTGATGGGAAGATATATTGGAGAAGGCCATGTGAAGACAGAGGCAGAGATTATGTCTAAAGACCAATGAATAATAAGAACTGCTGGTAACCATCAGAAATTAGGTGATGGCATAGGATAGCTTCTCCCTCAGAGCCTCCAGAAGGAACTGACCCTGCCAACACTATGATATCAGATTTCTGACTTCCAGAACTGTGAAAGATTCAATTTTGGCCTTTTTAAGCCACACAGTTTGTAGTACTTTGTTAGAATAGTTGTAGGAAACCAATACAAGATATTAAGCAGTTGGCCAAAAAATGTAGAGTGTGAAAAGGCCTCTTTGCTGCAGAGACTATGGTGCCTACAGTAGGAAACTTAATTGACTGATGACCTCAGCAGTTCCTATTCTATATCCACTCCCACATTCTGAAATTACATTTCCAAAGAATGATTCCAGCCAATAAACTATCATTGTAGGGGTCTAAGTATAGGTCCATTTATATGAGACATGGGATTCTTTCCATGGGCAACACAAGTTCATCCCATCAACCTGCCTAAATTTTTGTTAGAGCTGTACTGCAGTCTATGAATCTTCTTATCCAATCTTTACACCCCTCTCCCACATTCCCCCACTTTTACAATTGTCAGGCCTGCATCATGGTATTGAAGTTTTCCTAGCCTTTCCAACCTCCCTTTCCTTTACCCAATAAATATTTTGCATATCTTATCCCAGCTTGATGTCTACTTCTCTGGGGACCTCAATGAGCAAAAGTGTTGTCAGGGGTGATCTAAGAAGATAAGCAGTAAGATGGGGTATAAGATTGTCACATTCATCACCTCAAAGGTTAAGAGGATACCCGTCTGAGTGCCATGAGGGACATCAAATTGATGAAAGATATTCAGTGGAGGGACATATTGAAATATATCCAGTGGAATGATGCTGTAGTTGACATAAAAATACACCTGCAGGGCTTTACCTACAGGAACTTACCTGACCCAGAACTCCATATTCTGTGCACTGAAATATATTACATTTAGCCATAGGCTATGCCTCCCATGGGCTTTTCCCAGCCACTGCCTGAGGACAGAAGGAGGTGTAAGGTGGGCCTCTCCTATGAGACAGGAGACTGCTCTAAAACCTAAGTTTAGCAGAAGGTCTTTGTTGGCCCTACCAATGGTTTCTTAAAATTCACAGCACTCTAGGACACTTTCACTCACCCTCCTCCCCATTTATCTCCATGATCTAATTAATATGTATAGGATGTTGAATTCACAAACTATATAATTCTTTTCCAAAAGCACATGATACACTCATCAATTTTCAATAACAGTTGGATGACTTAAGCAGAAAGAAAATATTTGTGGAATATTTTTGGAATCTCTCTATATAAAAACCTAAGCGACTGTTACAACTGATTGACCATTTGCAATGATATATATTGACCATCAGGGGGCATACACTTAATGCAGGAACTGCCCTGTGATGGTTAGTGTACTTCCACAGCCAACTTCCTGCAGTCCCTCCCCCAAGCTGGCTGGCCCTCATCAGACCTTGGTGCTTCTGGATCAGGGTTTCCTATATAGAATTCCAGCTCCCTTGCTATGATCTATTGAAAGTCAGCCTTCAACACAGGGTTTGTTTGTCTTATTCCTATCCACTCTCTTCCCCAGGGGCCGCCTGCCTGTCAAGGTGGCTGTGGCAGTGGGGTGGCAAGGGAAGGGGGGGGAAGCAAGGGACTGTGCAGTGGTGGGGCACTTACCATGGCAGTGTTGTCATCTATTCCTTCTTCACCTGGCCTGGCGACTGTTGCCTCCTCTCTGGACCCTGCTAGGGCCTTTGGTCCAGGGAACCAAGGGTGGGTGACAGCAGACACAGCCCCTTTCCCAGGGTGGGGTGAGGGCTAACTCCCTCCTCAGGGCTGGCAGCCAAAACCTCCTGTGTTCCCTCCCTAACCCACACATAAATATACCTTGCAGGGCTTTACCTTCAGGAACTTAACTGACTAAAAACTCATGCACCAGGCCTCTCATATTTGTATTTATAAAATTGATGAAAATTCTGGAGATCCAATATTTTGGCTGTGAAAATATACTTTTGGAAACACTCTGACATTCACATCAGACCATGCGTCCTCCAAGCTGTTCCAGCCAATAACTGAGCACACAATGGTACCACAGATAGCTCTGGCTGGTGTGGCTCAGTTGGTTGTAGCATTTTTCCCATACACCAAAAGGGGTTGGGTTGATTCTTGGTCAGGACACATACCCAAGTTGTGGGTTTGATCTCTTTTTTGGGTTTTGAACCAGAGGCAACTAATGGATGTATCTCTCTTACATCAATGTTTTTCTCTCTCCCTTTCTCTCTCTAAAATATTAATAAAGTCTTTTTTTTAAGTACTATAGAGAAGCTAAGATATTTCTGCCCTTTGTGGGATTTCTCTGATGTGCAATGTTTTCTTAGAGACATCTCACTGACCTGACCTAAACTCTCTAAATAATATCCAATCCTGTCCATCTTTTCCCACCTCCTTCCATGGGAGAACAAGTTTTAAGGCTTTCCTGTTAGATTGCTGCTTTCTCTCCCTTCATCAACCTCTTTAGGCATTTTCCCCTATTAAATATCTTCCATATCTTTACCTAGCTAGTGTATTTTATGAAGGATAGCAAGACTTTAAAATTTGACACACACCAAAGGAGAATGACTGAGGAACCAAACCACCATCCAGTTTGCCCCATAGGACCAACCAAGTGGAACACTGCTGACAACAACACTGTTTTACCCCGTATCATCATCAATAAATCAGGAATAGTCAGTACTGCTGCTGCTAGATTTATATATATACATAATTGATTTTTTACAGAGAAGAAGGAAGAGGGTTAGTGAGCTAGAAACATTGATGAGAGAGAAAGATCGATCTGCTACCCCCTGCAGACCTCCTGCTAGGGATGTACCCACAACCAAGGTACATGGCCTTGACAGGAATTGAACCTGGGACCCTTCAGTCCACAGGCCAACGCTCTATCCATTGAGCAAAACCGGTCAGGCTGCTGTTAGATTCTTGATGCTATTTCTCCTGTGGTTACTCCATCATGATAATTTCTCAGTATTACCTACTCTTCGTATTACTCCCTCAAAATTCAAAGTCCCAAGAACTAGTGAATGATTGGCTGAGCCAATGACTGGAAAAGAAATGTTCTTTAAATTATTCTAGAGCAGTGGTTCTCAACCTGTGGGTCGCGACCCCTTTGGAGGTCGAATGACCCTTTCATAGGGGTCGCTTAAGATGATTGGAAAACACCTATTTCCCATGGTCTTAGGAACCAACGCACTGCTCCTCGGTGTAGCAAAATGTAGTAATGTAGTTTACTGTTTTATATGAAGACTGTTGCCCATGCTACACCATGATTGAAGGCAAAATTTTATTTATTTGTAATTAGAAATAAATATTTCACAATATATAATTACATATTGTTTTTGTGATTAATCCCTATGCTTTAATTATGTTCAATTTGCAACAATGAAAATACATCCTGCGTATCAGATATTTACATTACAGTTCATAACAGTAGCAAAATTACAGTTATGAAGTAGCAACGAAAATAATTTTATGGTTGGGGGTCACCACCACATGAGGAGCTGTGTTAAAGGGTCACGGCATTAGGAAGGTTGAGAACCACTGTTCTAGAAGAAGCAGTGCACTGCATTCTAAAAGTATTTCATGCAATGAGGAGTTTAACTAAATAAGCAGAGAATTAGACATCTGAATGCAAACTAAAATTGCTTGGTAAATAGTGAAAAAAATGTTTTAGGGAGAATCCAAGATGGCGGCATAAGTAAACACCTACACTGCTGCCTCGCACAATAATTTCAAAACTACAACTAAAAGACAGAATGGATATTATCAAGAACCACAGGAAAGCTGACTGAGTGGAAATTCTACAACGAGAAGGAAAGAGAGGGGCTCACAAAGACCTAGAGGAGCTGCAAAAAGCTGAGGTACAGAGACGCACGCGAAGAGAGCGGGTGCCAGAGAACCTGGCTGGCTTTCTCTGGAGGGAGAGAGATGGAAACTCTCAACAGCATTGAACCCCTTATCCTATGACCTAAACCCCAGATCCAGCCAAAACTCATACAGTGGGGCTGGGGGGTAGTTTGGACTGTGAAAAGGGAGAAGTGTGTGGGAATTTAAGGGAGTCGCAAAAGATCAGAAATCTGGTGGCACGCACGGCACTGCACACAGAGGACCAACTGCTGATTGTGCCGCTGGCTTTCATGAGTGGGCGGGAGACAGACTCTTCCAACTGTGCCACTTCTAACTCCACTAAACTCCAGTTTTCGGAGAAACCCTGGAGACCCAGACTCATATGGTCCCGGAGTGCAGGGGAGCCAGAAAGGCAGCAGTCTAGAGGCACTGAGAGAGAGTGAGCACTCTCAGAGACCACTCCAGCGATTGACATTCAGGGGCCGTGGAGGGCGGGGCTGACTGGAAGGCAAGGCTGTCTGTTAAGCACTCAGAATCCACCCATCCCAAGCTCAATAGAGAGGCTTCTGCAGTTTTTCAAGTCTGGTATTATAAGGCTGAATCCAACACAGAAATTCTCCTAGCATAATGAAAATGCTGAGACTAGGGAAGGGAACACAAACAAAAGAAATGGAGGAAAAGAAAATACCGGATATAGAGTTCAAAACCACGCTTTTAAGGTTTTTCAAGAATTTCCTAGAAAAGTTGGATAAAGTTAGCAAGACCCAAGAGGAGATGAAAAAGAACCAACTAGAGATGGAAAAGGACCAACTAGAAATTAAACATACACTGACTGAAATATATATATATATATATATATATATATATATATATATATATATATATTATACAGAGACCTAACAGCAGACTAGAGAAAGGCAAGAATCAAGTCAAAAATTTGAAATATAAAGAAACAGAAAACACTTAACTGGAAAAGCAAGAAGAGAAAAGAATCCAAAAATGTGAATATAATGTAAGGAGACTCTGGGACAGCTTCAAGCGTACCAACATCAGAATTGTGGGGGTGCCAGAGGAAGAGAGAGAGCAAGATACTG
>PVJN01036490.1:7837-21569 GCA_004026805.1 Lasiurus borealis | reverse complement strand
TGGTCAATGTCTCTCTCTCATGGGTGTTTCTTTTTTTTTTTTTTTTTAAATATATTTTATTGATTTTTTACAGAGAGGAAGGGAGAGAGATAGAAAGTCAGAAACATGGATCAGAGAGTGCCCGCAAGCAAGGTACATGCCTCCGACCGGAATCGAACCCGGGACCTTTCAGTCCGCAGGCCGACGCTCTATCCACGGAGCCACACCGGTCTTGGCTCATCGATGTTTCTGACTTTCTGTCTCTCTCCCTTCCTCTCTGTAAAAAAATCAATAAAATATATTAAAAATAAAAAAAACACACAAGTCAGGAAGTGCCTTTTCTGTTCCTGCTGGGGGGTGGTGACCCTCCTGTCATCTGGGCTCAGGAAAACAGGGAGGGGCCTCGGCGAGCATCTCCGGAGCCTCCCAAAAGGCGCGAGCTGTCCGCACAGGCCTGGGCGGGGAGGAGCCGGCCTGTCACCGCTCGCTGGCACGTGTAACAGAGACACCCCAACCACCCAACCCTCCGAGGCCGGAGATCCGGGGAGGCAGGCCACCGCCCCCCTCCTCTGCAGCGCTCAGGCTGCCATTTACAACTGCACGAAAAAAAAAAAAAAAGAAAAAGAAAAAAATAAAACGGCGCGACAGGCCTAACAGAACCCAACGACTAAACGCCCCGATGAGCAGGGAGGGACAAGCCCTGGGGCAGGACCCTATTTACCCGCCTGCGCAGGCGGCCGGTGGCTCCCCAAAATATGACACAATGGAGGGGCTTCCCAGGGACCTTTACTTCCCGTGCTTCTTCCGGCTGCCAACTTCTCACAAGAAAAAAGCTACCGGGCACGGCCGCGCCAGTTAAGATCTCACCGGGGGCCCAGCTGGACGCGGCGGACACTGGGGTCCCGGGGGCCCGCGCCCGCCCCCCTGCGCCTGCGGGTTGGGGGGCCCCCCAGGAGCTCACCTGCTTGCCGCTCCCGCCCCCGCCCCCGTTGCTCTGCGCCGGGGCGGCCGAGGTGCTGGCGAAGGGGGCCGCCCCGAGCCCCGCGCCGCCGCCGCCGCCGCCGCCGCCGCCGCCCCCGGTCCCGCCGGCCGCCCCCGCGCCCGCGCCCGCGCCGCCCGCGCCGCCCCGGCCCGAGCAGTGGAGGCAGAGGATGTCCCCCTGCGGGCTCTTCTTCCACATGGAGGACGACGTGGTCTTGCAGACGCTGCAGGTGGGCTTCAGGCCCAGGGGCATGGTGGCCGGCTCGGGCGGCCCCCGCGGGCGCAGCGACACGGGAATGGCGACCGCCGGCCCCGGCCGCCCGATGGCCGGCCCGCCACGCCCAGCGACAGGGAGAGCGACGGGGCGCGGGCGCTACGCTGTTCACGCCGGGACCGGGACCGGGGCCGGACCGGGACCGGACCGGGACCGGGACCGGGCCGCGGCCGCCGGAAGCGAGTCTCCCGCGCCCAGCCAGCAAGCACCACCTCAGGAGGCGGAGTAGCGGTCCTGAGGCAGCTTCCGGCGGTGGGCGGGACCCGCGCCCCGCTGACCGGAAGTGCCCCGGATAAGGAGGCTCGCTGCCATTCAGTTTGCTGTTTGCCACTTTTTGGCCTTAGGCCTACGATTGGCAGGCACAATAGAGACCGTGCAATTAAATTGGAATTTCAGATGAGCAAAGAATATATGTCTTTTTAAAACAAACTTTTATTGTTCAGTTTATGACAGATATTCCTCTTTTTTTCACCCCATAGCTCCCCTCCACCTGATTCCCTACCCCCCACCAAGCCCTTACCCCTCCCCCCACACACACTGTCCTCATCCATAGGTGTAAGATTTTTGTGCAATCTCTTCCCACACCTCTCACAATCGCTTCGCCCAGAGAGTTGTCAGTCCACTCCCTTTCTATGCCCCTGATTCTATTATATTCACCAGTTTATTCTGTTCATCCGATTTTTTGTTCACTTGATTTTTAGATTCACTTGTTGATAGGTATGGATTTGATATCACTTTGTTGTTCATAATTTTTATCTTTACCTTTTTCTTCTTCTTCCTCTTCTTAAAGAATACCCTTCAACATTTCATATAATCCTGGTTTGGTGGTGATGAACTCCTTTAGCTTTTTCTTGTCTGTGAAGCTCTTCATCTGCCTTTCAATTCTGAATGATAGCTTTGCTGGATAGAGTATTCTTGGTTGTAGGTTCTTGCTATTCATCACATTGAATATTTCCTGCCACTCCCATCTGGCCTGCATAGTTTCTGTTGAGAAATCAGCTGACAGTAGTATGGGTGCTCTGTTGTAGGTAATTAACTGTTTTTCTCTTGCTGCTTTCAAGATTCTCTCTTTGTCTTTTGCCTCTGGCATTTTAATTATGATGTTTCTTGGTGTGGTCCTTTTTGGATTCCTTTTGTTTGGGGTTCTCTGTGCTTCCTGGACTTTTAAGTCCATTTTTTTTATTCCCACCAGGCAGGGGAAGTTTTCAGTCATTATTTCTTCAAATAGGTTTTCAGTATCTTGTTCTCTCTCTCTTCTTCTGGCACCCCCACAATTCTGATGTTGGTACATTTGAAGTTGTCCCAGAGGCTCCTTACACTATCCTCACATTTTTGGACTCTTTTTTCCTTTTGTTTTAATGGTTGGGTGTTTTTTGCTTCCTCATATTTCAAATCTTGGGTTTGATTCTTGGGGTCCTCTAGTCTGCTGTTGGATTTCTGTATATTATTTATTTCAGACAGTGCATGCTTAATTTCTGACTGGTCCTTTTCCATTTTTTTGGCATTCTCATTAAGATCCTTGAAGGTCTCACTAAGTTTCTTGGTGGTCTGTAGAAGATTCTTGAGTAACCTTATATATGTGGTTTTGAACTCTATGTCCAATAGTTTGCTTTCCTCCATTTCTTTCATTTGTGACATGTTTCTTTGTCTCTGCATTTTGGCTGCTTTTCTGTGTTGATGGAGTGGCTTTGGTGCTAGTTGTCCTTTATGGCCCAGTAGCTTCGCCTCCCCAATCACCTGAGGTGGACACTCTTGGTGCACCCCTTTCTGGACTGGGTACACAGTCTTGTAGTTAAGCCTTGATTGCTAATGGAACAGTGGGAGGAATTGACCTCCAGGCCAATTGGCTGTGAGGACCTCCTGTTTATTTAATGGAAGAACTGCTGTGCTGGAGACACCCCTATGGGACAGGAATTGCTTCAGTGGGGCTTTGGTGCTCACCGAATCTGCCTCTTGAGTGTGTTACTTATGTATGTGAGGAGTTGAAATCTGGTGTTGTCTCACACTGACCTCTAGGTACACTGGTTTCTGGATCTCCAAGGAGGTGCAAGTCCAGCTGAGGCCACCCAGCAGGAGCTACAGGAAGATCTGCAGATTCCTCCTCTTTGCTTGGAGTTTGGAAGTTTTGGAGTTGTCTGACCCAGTTGCAATTTGTTAGGTTAAGCTATGAGAGGGCAGGCCATTCACATGCACAAGCCGCTGTACACAGCTAGGTGGGTTTGTAAATTGGGCAGGGAAAGGTCTCAGGGAATCACTAGGGCATGGCAAACAGCAATGGCTGCCAGTCAGTCCTCTCTGCATCTCTGCATTTCTACTTTCTGATCCCTGTCCCGCATCCACGCCCCAGCGCAGTAAACAATTATTCCTGTGCACACCTCTGTGAGAAAGCCACCCTCTCTTTCTGACCCAATGTCCCACAGTCCATTTTCTCCCTGTATGAGTCTGGGTCCCCAGAATCTTGCAAGAAACTGGAGTTCAGAGAAGTTGGGAACTTCTAACTCCCTCCCAATTGAAAAAAACAGTGCATGCCACCCCGATTCATGGGTGTCTCCCTACCTCTGCCTTTCTGGGCCTCTGCATATCCTACCAGCTCTCAATGCACTTTTTTCTTTCCTTCTAGTTGTAGAACTTCCACTCCACCAGCTTTTCCCATGGTTCTGAGAGATAGTCGTTTTGTCTTTTAGTTGGTGTGGTTGTGAGAACCAGCACGTACAGGTGTATACCTTATGCCACCATCATGGTTCTCAAAGAATATATTTAAAAAATATATATATCCCATGCAATATTCGTATTTATCTGAAATTCAAACTTAGCTGGACGTCCTGTATTTTCATTTGCTAAATCTGGCTCTCCTACTCAGGACCCCTTTATACGCTTAATGAGAAAGAACCAGAGGCATGGATACATGGAGCAGGTTTTATATATATAACCCACAGACGTGGACAATGGTGTGGTGATAGCTGGAGGGAAGTGGGGGCTGGGTAGAGGTGCATAAAGGTGGGGAAATGGGGACTTTTGTAATAGTAATTTTGTAATTATAATTTAGACCCCCAAGTATTTTTGTTGCTATAGTTTATATCCATGGACATTTATGTGTTAGGAGTTGAAGTAGACATTTCAGCTTAAGATGCCAAGCACGCATTTATTTTTTAAAATATATTTTTATTGATTTCAGAAAGAAAAGGAGAGGGAGAGAGAGATAGAAACATCAATAATGAGAGAGAATCATTGATTAGCTTCCTCCTGCATGCCCCCTACTGGGGATCGAGCCTGCAACCCAGGCATGTGCCCCCAATGGGAATTGAATCTGGGACCCTTCAGTCCGCAGGCCAACACTCTATCCACTGAGCCAAACCAGCCAGGGCAAAGCACACATTTATTAACCATTAAGTGATGTCATCATACCTGGGTGATGTCATCATATGGCCTGGAGCCCTCTGAACAGTATCCCCGTGCAATGAGAGTGGAGACTCAAAGAAGTGGCTTGGCATTGTTGGGAAACCATTTTGACCCCAAGGACTCACTGCAAGGGTCTTGGGACCTCCCTGGACCACAATCTAGAACAGGTGGCTTAGGACACACTAAGCCAGCCCCCTCTGTTAATATTTAGTAAGTGCAGGTCTCACCAGGAAGAGGACTCTCTCCTCAGCTTCACTTGGTAAAGTTGTGGTTGCATATCTGTGTCCATGATCCTGAGGTTTGGGGACTGGATATTTTTGGAGAGGTCTTGATGAATGTGTTGGTGGTGTGGACTGAGTGGGAGAGGGAAAAGGCAAATCTGTTGCATGCCTATGACATCATGAAATCTCAGTGTTTATGACCTCTCCCCGTGGAACAAGATATTAATGTTCCTATTATTTTACTGTTAGCTGATCAACAGCAGAGCCATGATGTAGACTGGCTGCCAACATGGTGGCTGCTCTGGATGTCATGTCTGGACAGGCCTTTAGAGTAGTCCTGGGGCCAGGCTGTGGCTTGGACTTCCTCTCCCTGAATCTGGGTTTCCCCAACAGTAAAACAGAATACAGATACGAGTGCCCTAACATACGAGATTTTTGAGATACGAGCCGTTGAGTGAACGATTTTTGCTTTGAAATACGAGCAACATTTGAGATAGGAGTAATTGCACGGATCGGCCAGCTGCACACGACCCACCAGTTTACTGCGACTCGAGCGTCTCATAGTTTCCCATGCCTCAAGGTTACGGAACGAATTAAACTCCTATTTCGAGGTACCACTGTACTAACTACTCTCCAGGGCTGTTATGGGGATGAAGACCAGCTGAAAGTGGATGAGGAGAATAGGTAAACGGTGCTGTTCCCTTGTTTTAGAACAATGCACTCTGTGAGGGGCATCGAGGTGTGCGCTTTCATGCTCCCTCACTTCTTTCTCCTGGCAATGTATCCCCCTCTGCATCTGATCTCCAAGTTACACCTTCTCTTCACTGAAAACATAGGCCCCCGGTTCAACAACTTCCTCTCCACCAAAGGACACGCTCCTGGGTGGGGTAAACAGCCACCTGCATAACCACCCCGCATCCCCTTTTCTCCATTCCCCCTCCTCCCACTGATCTCCAGCTTCTTCTGTTCTTGACAGCTCCCTGGCCACACCCTCTATCCTTCTGAGATAATCGGAAGAACTACTTTTTTTTTTTCCCTTGTAACATTTTTTACGACCTTTTAAAATGAAGTGCAATACGCATACTGTAAAGTATCCAACTCATTCCTGCACAACTTATCACAAAGTAACCACACACTGGAGCAACCAAGTTAAGAAGTAGAACGTGACCACCACAAGAGTCGCCTTGCACCTGCCCTCTCTCTACACAGAGAGATCCACGAGCATGACTTCTAACACGGTAGATTTTGTAGATTCCCTTTGTCAGGTTAAGGAAGTTCCCTTCTATTCCCCTCCCTCCCTCCACAGCTGTAACTTGCAGGGACTCCTCCTTCTGCCTCAGGCCGCACCTTCGCACCTCTCCTCCGATGCACGATGCACGGGGAGCAGGCTCGGTGCGGCCAGGACTCTGCCTCTCCCTCCGCGTCTCCACTCCTTTCCCACGCCTTGTCCTCCCCCCAAACCCCCCACCCCAACCCGACAGCAGACACGCTCTCCGAAGCAGCTGAACACGTGGGTCCCTGCATCCCTTAGCCTTTCCCCGGCCACAGTCTCCATTCAGGATGAGTGTCCGCTCCCAGCCTCTCCTCTCTGCACCCGCCCCCTCTCCCCCCAACCTCCTCTGACTCCTCTCACCGAGTCAGGCCTCCGCGGCTCCTCCTGGGCCTGCAGCCCCGGCGGGACAGCTCCGTGGGGGGCGGGCGGCACCCACGCCGCCGTCATCGCGCAGCTGCTCGGGCTGGAGGGCGCGCCCCGGCGGGATCAGGGCCGGGGATGGTGCGGGTGTGCAGCGCGGGCACTGGGCGCCCAGCCCACCTGCCGGCACTCTGACCGGCGCGGGGCTGGCCAGGTGGAGGCCACTCAGAGCCCCTCTCCCGGGCAGCGGGGTTCCCAGGACAACCCCACGCCAACCGCCACGCCCGCTGCTAACTGCCGTCGGAACTTTGCTCCCGGCGCCAGCCCGCCGGTCCCGGGGAGCGCCGGGGAGCGGGAAGGCGTCGGTGTGTGTGCGGGGCCCGGTGGAAGCTGCTTTCTGACCTGGGCGCCAGCCCCAGGTAGCTGCCGCGGGTCTCGTTTGTTCCGTGTGGGTTTCAGTGCCCGGGGGCCTGGGAGCCTGGGGGCCTCTGCCCCTCTGGGTGGCAGGGCGTCTGGGGAGGAAGCCCGCTGGCTATTTGGGGAGCAGCTGCGTGTGAGGACGCTCCCTCCCTAGGGGGGGGCTTCAGGCTTGGTTAAAAAAGAGAGAGAGAGAGAGAGAGAGAGAGAGTTCTTTTTCTCTTCAAAATGCAAATATTGCTTTTTATATAAAAAGCCAAAGCTCATTATAAAAGTGAACACAGTTCAGAGGCACGCCCCCACCTCTGCTGTGTGACTAGAGATATAACCACCTTCATCGCTGGGGGTATGTCACTTCAGCCTCTGGAAATGTGTGTGTGCATCTGTGTGGAGCATTCATGTGATCTTACTAAATGTTATTCTATATATAATTTGGCCTTTCAAATTCAAAAGGATTAAGTGAACTTTCCAGCCCACACACACCTGCACTTTCCTGGCTGCAATCAACATCACCATTCCCTAATATTGGGTATTTAGCAAGTTTTACATTTCTTTCCACAACAAACAGTGAAGGATATGATGAACTTCCTTATTCGTGTCTGGCTGCCTATTTGTGTGGTTGTTTTTTTTAAAAATATATATATTTTATTGATTTTTCACAGAGAGGAAGGGAGAGGGATAGAAAGTCAGAAACATAGAAGAGAGAGAGACATGGATCAGCTGCCTCCCACACACCCCACACTGGAGATGTGCCCACAAGCAAGGTACATGCCCCTGACTAGAATCAAACCCGGGACCTTTCAGTCTGAGGGCCGACGCTCTATCCACTGAGCCAAACCAGTCTCGGCTGTGTGGGTATTTTTTATGGGATAAATTCCTACAAAGGTATCCAATGGGTCTACAGGAAGGCACATGTTGAATTTTGGTAGATGCATCTAAATTACACACACACACACAAAAAAGCTTACATACCTGCCAATTCCACATTGCCAATGCCCACAATAGTTTTAGGGGTTATAGAAATGTTTTAACTTTAAAACCAGGAGAAAATATGGTACCGATGACTTTATAATACACAATAGATCCAGACTGGATTGCATATTGTATATACCAGTGCAGCTATAAAATATACTTTTTGTTGTTGTTGTTTATGGAGAGGGAACTTATGAAGGCCATTGTGCACAGGGCCTGCAAGTCACAGTGTCACCCTGGGTTACCCATTTCTCTGCACCCCTGCAACTCTGAGAATTATTATTATTATTTTTTGTTTTTTTGCTAGTCTTTTATGCAAATTAAAAAAACATGCCATTTCACAATTGTTTCTAACTGTATGTCTTTGGTTATTTGTGAGGTAGGTATGTATGGTCATCTAAGTTTGTTGATCATTGAAATGTTCTTTATAAATTGCCTATTTGTGTTCTTATCTCACTTTTCTATGCAGGTGCTCATCTTTTCTTTTTAAAAATTTTGCATTTCAGATTAACTGGTATCTTTTTGTCATGATATTTGAAGGTTTTCTATACCCTGAATCTGTCAGACATTTCTTTATGGTATCATTCTTACAAGGGCTTACACAAATATTCATTGATATTTTCTTGTAGAATATCTATGGCTATTATTATTATTTACTAGAGGCCCATTGCAGGAAGATTCCTGCAAGAATAGGGCTTCCTGGGGCTGTCTCCGCCTCCCTGCCTGCTTCCTTACCAACTCTGCCACCCCAGCCTGCTTCCCTCCCTTCTCTGCCACTCACCTTGCTTCTCTGCAGCTTCACTCCTTTCTGCAGCCCTTGGCTTCTTTCTACGCTGTGTTCACTTTGTGCCTGGATATGCAAATTTACTGACATTTTGGGTGGGTTGATTTGCATACTTGCTTTTGATTGGCTTGTGGGCATAGTGGAGGCACAGTCAATTTGCATGTTTCTCTTTTATTAGATGGGACTTGAGGCCCAATGCACGAAATTCATGCTCTCAGCCCAGTCTGCACTCTCTTGCAATCTGAGACCACTGGCTCATAACTTCTTGCCTGCCTGCCTGCCTGATCACCCCTAACCACCTTTGCCTCAGCCCCCACTGCTGTGGCTTCATCCAGAAGGATGTCTGGAAGGTCATTTGGCTGTCCGGTCTAATTAGCATATTATACTTTTAATATTTTAGATGATAGTGTCTTTAATTCATCTGGAATGCATTTTTGTAAAAGATGTGAAATAGTATTAATATTTGTTTTCCAGCATCTTGGGACAAAAACTTAAAATACCATTTTTATCTAATATTATATTCTCATATATACATGACACCATTTCTTGAATCTCTTCCATCCCGTAGATGCATTCATTATGCAAAAACTCCACACTTTTTTTTTTTTAATCTTCACCTAAAGGGTATTTTTCCTTTGATTTTTAGAAAGAATGGAAGAGAGGGGGGAAAGACAGAGAGAAATATCGATGTGAGAGAAACACATCGATTAGTTGCCTCCTGCACATGCCCTGCCCAGGGCCCAGGCTGGGGAGGAGCCTGCAACCCAGGTCCATGCCCTTGACAGGAATCAAATCTGGGACCCTTCAGTTCACAGGCCGATGCTCTATGCGCTGAGCCAAACCAGCTAGGGCCACATTTTTAATTACATAGCTTTAGGATATTTTGATTTCTGATAGGGAAAATCACTTCTCTTTCAATTTTCCTCTTGATTATTCTCATACGTTTACTCTTTTTGATGAACTTTACGTTTTCAAGTACTGAAAAAAATCCCCAGTGAGTTTCATAAAACTTTACAGATGGAGTTGAGAAGGGCCATCTGCCTCTCCCAGAGCAAGGCTGCTCAGTCCTTTTTACACACATCCCCTGTTTTGTCTGAGCCCGGCCAGCTCGGCCATCTACTTCTCAGTCTCCTTCTCAGTCCCCTCCTCGGCTCTCTCTGGGGCCAGGCGGCCAGCAGCAGGGGCTGGTCCAAGCCTTCTCGTCCCCAGGAGGCCAACGGGGACCTTCTCTTTGGCCTTGTTTGCCCTTTTTAGTACTGGTTTTCTAAGAACTCTGTTCCACTGCAAAGCACTGCGGCAAAGCCCACCGTGATCTCCTCTGGTCTCTCTCTTTTAAAAAATACATTTTTATTGATTTCAGAGAGAAAGGGAGAGGGAGAAAGATAGGAACACCCATGATGAGGGAGAATCATTGATTAGCAGCCTCCTGTACCCCTCCCCCTTACTAGTGATCAAGCCTGCAACCCAGGCATGTGCCCTTGACCGGAATCAAAACTGGGTGGGACCCTTTAGTCCGTAGGCCAACGCTCTATCCACTGGGCCAAACCAGCTCAAGCGATTTCTGGTCTCTTTGCTTCCACTTGTGCTTCCTCTGGCTCACCATGCTGGACCCGGTGTAATCTTTCTAGTCAGGTCCCTGTGGTCCCCTCCTGGAAACCCCACAGTGATTCTCCATTCTATTAGTTACTTATTGCTGCTGTAACACGTTACTACAAACGTAATGCCTTAAAACAACACTTATTTATCGTCTGGAAATCAGAAGTCCAAAATCAGTCTCTCTGGTCTAGAACCAAGGTGTCAGTAGGGCTGCATTTTTTTCTAAGAGCTCTGGGGGCGGATACAACACCCCCCCACACACATACACCCCCTCACCCCCCATTTCCATCTTTTAGAGTAGTGGTTCTCAACCTTCCTAAGGCCGCGACCCTTGCATACAGTTCCTCATGTGGTGGTGACCCCCAACCATGAAATTTTGCTTCTGTTATGCATCATGATGTAAATATCTGCATTTTCCGATGGTCTTAGGCAACCCCTGTGAAAGGGTCGTTCGACCCCCAAACGGGTCGCGACCCACAGGTTGAGAACCGCTGTTTTAGAGGCTGCGTGCCTTTCTTGGCTCATGGCCCCTTCCTTCATCTTCAAAGACGCATCGCTCCCACCCCTGCTTCTGTTGTCACATCTCCTACTCTGGCTCTTGCTCCCCCACCCCCGTCTCCCCCTGCTAAGTATGATCAGAAGGACCCTTGTGATTCTATTGGGCTCACCCAGATCATCCAGGAGCCTATCCCACCTCAGAGTCCTTAACTGCACCTGCAACGTTCCCTTTGCCACATGAGGAGCCATATGCATAGGTTCCAGGGACATTACTCTGCCTACTGCAGCCACGGCTTTGGGGGTTAACTTGGCTTGCCAGCCCGTCAGTGACCTGCCACCCTGCTCCTCTGCTGAAGCTCGTTCTCTTCTCCCTTGGAACTCGCTCCTCCAGCCACGCGAACTTTCAAGTTCGGAAACCTGCCCTCTCTGCTCCTCCACTCCTGGTCCAGGCCGCTCCCTCTGTCTGGGAGGACCGTTCCCCCCTCTTCACCAGACTAACTCCGACCTATTCGCCACCTTGGCTTACACCTCACCTTTCCTGGCAGCTTCCGACAGCCTCTTGTACTCCCTGCATGTTCCTCCAGACTGCATGAGAGCATGCGGTGCCATCCCCGCCGTTCCTGGCCTCAAAGTGCTATTGTTTGTTGGGTTACCTTCTCTCCCACCCCGTAAGCTCTGGGAGGGCACAGTAGAGGGGTGAGGGCAGCAGCTCCCCGCACTTGGCACCGAAGAGGGAATTTAAACTCCTTGCTGAATGGATGTGAGTGCACAACAGGATGCGAATAGCCCTGACTTCCTAGGTGTCACTTTAAAAACGTTCATCACCCAATGAGCACTGCCTTTGTAAGTCCTGAGCCAGGGGGTTAAATCAGGGGAAAACATTGGCGGGTTATGATGGATGGATGGATGGATGGATGACCATCAGGACCCGGATAACCGTTTTCCCCTCCAGGGAAATGGACGTGGAGGTCAGCGAGCCCATAGACTTCAGCCATGGAGATCACCAGCATCTGGTCCACAAAGCGGCGGACACCAGCACCCCGCCCAAATCCCCACAGGCCAAAGCAGCGCCGCCTCCACGTGAGCCCAAGCAAACTCCGGGCAAGCCGAATCCCAAGACGGACCAGCGCGCGGATGCCTACGTGGTACAGATGTCAGAGGCCACCACCCCGGAGGAAAGCATCACTGTCGTCAACCCCTTCTCGGAAGAGTCTATCCGCAGAGGTGAGCATGAAGGAGTTTTCTCTTTGGGGGAGAAAAGCAAATGTTCTCTTAAAACGCTTCCACAGAAATATGGAATTCTGCTTTTAGTTGTTTTTTCCAGCCAGGCTTTTCCATGAAACATGGGGTAGGGCTGCTATGGAGAGAACCATCCCCCAAGTTGTCCAGAACATTCAGAAAATCCTAGTAAAAACATGTCATCGTGAAAAAGTAGGTGGTTTTCTTAGGAATTATGAAGTAATCATTGATGGTAGAATGTCCTTAACTATAGACAATGTGAATACCATAGTATGGGCTTCTGTTTTAAAGGATATGAATTCAAGGCCTTAGATAACAATTCTGTACAGTAAATACATGCATCATCCAAATATTGTTTATGATGGTCCAGGCCCAGGTACGTGCCCTGGACCTGCATCAAACCTGGGACCCTTCAGTCTGCAGGCTGATGATGCTCTATCCACTGGTTAGGTGTAGACTTGACTATTTCTTTTTCTTTCCTTTTTTTCTTTTTCTTTTTTTAATCTTTTTTAAATTTAATAAATATTTATTGTTCAGGTTATTACATTTTTTTCTTTCCCCCCTTTCCCCATTAGCTCCCCTCCATCTGCTCCCACTCCTCCCTTTACCTTACCTCCTCCCACATTGTCCTCATCCATAGGTGTATGATTGTTGTCCAGTCTCTCCCTGTATTCCCCTCTATTATATTCACCAGTTTATTCTGTTCATCAGATTTTTAATTCACTTTTTAGATTCACTTGTTGGTAGATAGGTATTTGTTATTCATGATTTTTATCTTTACCTTTTACTTCTTCCTCTTCCTAAAGACTACCTTTCATCATTTTATATAATACTGGTTTGGTGTTAATGAACTCCTTTAGTGTTTTCTTATCTGTGAAGCTCTTTATCTGCCCTTCAATTCTGAATGATAGCTTTGCTGGGTAGAGCATTCTTGGTTGTAGGTTCTTGCTATTCATCATGTTGAATATTTCTTGCCACTTCTGTCTGGCCTGTATAGTTTCTGTTGAGAAATCAGCTGACAATCATATGGGTGCTCCCTTGTAGGTAATGAACTGTTTTTCTCTTGCTGCTTTTAATATTCTCTCTTTGTCTTTTGCTCTTGGTATTTTAATTATGATGTGTCTTGGTGTGGTCCTCTTTGGATTCCTTTTGTTTGGGGTTCTGTGCACTTCCTGGACTTGTAAGTCTATTTCTTTCACCAGATGTGGGAAGTTTTCAGTCATTATTTGTTCAAATAGATTTTCAGTATCTTGCTCTCTCTCTTCTTCTGGCACCCTCACAATTCTGATATTGGTACAGTTGAAGTTGTCCCAGAGACTCCTTACACAATCTTCACATTTTTGGATTCTTTTTTCTTTTTGCTTTTCCAGTGGAGTGTTTTCTACTTCTTTGTATTTCAAATTTTTGACTTGATTCTTGCCTTCTTCTAGTCTGCTGTTAGGTCTCTGTATAATACTTTTTATTTCAGTCCATGTATTTTAATTGCTTGGTGTAGCAAAATGTAGCAATGTAGTTTACTGTTGTTATATGAAGACTGTTGCCCATGCTACACCACGATTCAAGACAAAATTTCATTTATTTGTAATTAGAAATAAATATTTCACAATATATAATTACATATTGTTTTTGTGATTAATCACTATGCTTTAATTATGTTCAATTTGTAACAACGAAAATACATCCTGCATATCAGATATTTACATTACAGTTCATAACAGTAGCAAAATTACAGCTATGAA
>PVJN01036489.1:0-21464 GCA_004026805.1 Lasiurus borealis | reverse complement strand
TTTCCAGTTGAGTGTTTTCTGATTCTTTATATTTCAAATTTTTGACTTGATTCTTGCCTTCCGCTAGTCTGCTGTTAGGTCTCTGTATAATATTTTTTATTTCAGTCAGTGTATGTTTAATTTGTATTTGGTCCTTTATCATCTCTAGTTGGATCTTTTGCATCTCTAGTTGGTCCTTTTGCATCTCCTCTTGGGACTTGCTAAATTTATCCATCTTTTCTAGCATATTCTTGAAAAACCTTATAAGTGTGGTTTTGAACTCTATATCCAGTCATTTGTTTTCCTCCATTTCTTTTGTTTGTGATCCCTTCCCTTGTCTCAACATTTTCACTATGCTGGGAGAACTTCTGTGTTAGATTCAGCCTTTTGATACCAGACTTGAAAAACCACAAAAGCCTCTCTTGAGCTTGGGATGGGTGGAGTCTCAGGGCTTAAGGGATGGCCTTGCCTTCCAGTCGGGCCTGCCCTCCACAGCCCCTGAGTCTCACGTGACTGGGTAGTCGCTGGAGCGGACCCTGTGTGTGCGCGCGCGTGCGCAAGCCCCGCACACTCTCTCACAGTGCCTCTAGCCTGCTGCCTTTCTGGCTCCCCTGTGCTATGGGACCATACAAGTCTGGGTCCCCGGGGTTTCACCTGAAACGGGTTTAGTGAAGTTAGAAGTGGCCAGTTGGGAGGGTCTGTTTCCTGCCCACACGTGAAAGCCAGCGGCACAATCAGCAGTCTGCCCTCTGTGGCGCAGTGCCGTGTGCGCCACCAGACTTCTGCTCTTTTGCGACTCCCCTAAATTTCCGTGCACTTCTCCCCCTTCACAGTCCAAACTCCCCCCCCACCCCCCGAATGAGTTTTGGCTGGATCAAAGATTTAGTGTCACAGGATAAGGAATTCAATGCCTTTGAGAGTCTCTGTCTTCTTCCTGCCAGAGAAGGCCAGCCAGGTTCGCCGTTACTCCCTCTTTCCACGCGCGCGTCTCCATACCTCAGCTTTTTGTAGCTCCTCTGGGTCTCCGTGAGCCCCTCTCTTTCCCTCTAGTTGTAGAATTTCCACTCAGCCAGCTTTCCTGTGGTTCTAGATGATGTCCATTCTGTCTTTTAGTTGTAGTTTTGAAATTGTTGTGTGAGGCAGTAGTGTAGGTGTTTACCTATGCCACTATCTTGGATTCTCCAGCTATTAAGTTTTTGACATTAGATTATCTTTTTAAAAAATACGTTTTTATTGATTTCAAAGAGGCAGGGAAATGGAGAGAGATAGTAACATCAATAATGAGAGAGAATCGTCAATTGGTTGCCTCCTGCCCACCCTCCACTTGGGATCGAGCCTGCAACCTGGACATGTTCCCTGAACAGGAATAGAATCATGACCTTTTGGTTCATAGTTTGACGCTCAACCACTGAGCCACTATGGCTGGTCGACATTAGATTATCTTCACAGTAATTTCTTCCTCAGATCATTCTTTAGGCAGTTAACTTATAAATGAAAGACCAAAGATACAAAAGGGTTAAAAACTTAAAAACTCATCCATGCTATTCTTAGTCTTTTAAATCATTCTTTCCCACATCTCAGGATTAAAAGACTATGTTTAAAGATCCTTAAAATGATTCATCTAAATAAGGCATTTCCTTCCTATAATAGATATGTATATACACTGAGTGATCTTTGAACACATAATAATCTGGCCTCTCAGTGTGTGTGTGTGTATGTGTATGTATTAGAGGCCTCGTGCATGAATTTGTGAATGGGTAGGGTCTGGCCAGCCTGGTGAGGAGGAGGGGACATGGGCAGTTGGCCAGCCTGCCTGCTGTTTAAACTCACAGTCGAGGGGACAATGTGCATATTAGCTTTATATTATATAGGATATACGCTGAATAGCCAGAGATCATAATAATCTGGCCATTTGGTGTATATATAAAAGCCTAAACGACCATTATGACTGGTCAACCAGTCGCTGTGATGTGTACTGACTACCAGGGGAAGATGGTCAATGCAGGAGCTGCCCCCTGGTGGTCAGTGCACTCGCACAGCCAACCTCCCGCAGTTCCTACCCCCGGCCGGCCCCGATTGGCCCCAATCGCTGGCCAGGCCAAGGGACCCCACCTGTGCATGAATTGGTGCACTGAGCTTCTAGTTGTTAAATAAAGAGGTGTTCTTTTTACCGAATTAATTTCTGTGAAGTGCATCCCAACCTCAAGTGTGAGCCAAGTGTATAATTTGAAATGAGATTTCCCTCACAGTTAACCCATAAAATTATGTGACATTCAGGAGTCTGTGCACCTGAAATCAGCCTGACTTTTCTGAGAGCTGTAAATTATTTTTCCCTGAGAAAGACTCAGAAGCATCCCATTACCAGGGCATTGTGAGCAAATGACTTGCTTGTGTACGTGAGAGCATTTCATTAGAAGAGAGTGGTGAGTAAAACACAGTGACATTGGGAGTGCACAGAATAGCAGGCCTGCTTCTGCAGTCAGGAGGGAGAGCCTTGGAGGAGGCTTTGTCACATGAGGTAGGCATGCTCTGGTGCGTGTAGACTTGTGGGGAAGAAGATTATGTAGCCAGTTTAAGACTAGGCAGAGCTTTGAAATTTCCCAGGATTTGTCTGCAATCATTTTTAACCTCATCCTAAGGGACTTGGGAGTCTTCTCTCATTAAACATAATTGCTTATTTGTTTTTAGCTGGCAGCTGCATTGTAATTAAGAACTGTTTGCAGTCTCTTTTTGGCTCAGCCTTTCACTGGTTAAATGGTATTCATGTAAAAAGAGGAATCGGAGTTTACAATGGAAGGCAAGAGGAGAAAATATTCTGTCAAGGTTCTGCTATGAGACTTGTAAAATTTAAAAGGAAAATAATATATACTTAATACCCTATGTTCAGATAAAGATTGAAAATAAAATCATTCATACTGAAGTATACTTTATTTTCCAGCATATAAGACAACCCCCAACTTTTCCAGTTAAAATATAGAGTTTGGGATATACTTGCTCTATAAGATGACACCCAGCATATAAGACGACCCCTGACTTTTTGAGAAGATTTTCCTGGATTAAAAAGTTGTTTTTGTTTTTGTTTTATTGATTTTTTACAGAGAGGAAGAGAGAGGGATAGAGAGTTAGAAATATCGATGAGAGAGAAACACTGATCAGCTGCCTCCTGCACGCCCCCTACAGGGGATGTGCCTGCAACCAAGATACATGCCTTTGACCGGAATCGAACCTGTGACCCTTCAGTCTGTAGGCCGACGCTCTCTCCACTGAGCCAAACCGGTTTTGGCAAAAAGTCGTTTTATATGCCGGAAAATACGATAAATATAGATACATATACATAGGAATATGTAGAAAAATACATTCAGTGGCTAATGAAAAAAAACAAATAGAAAAAAATTTTTGTTCTGGAAAGAGCAAACTGTCAACTGAACTATATATCTTAATATATATATAAACCTAAGTGACTGAACTACCAAACAACCAGTCACTATGGTGCTTACTGACGACCAGCAGACAGATGCTCAACACAGGAGCTGCCCCCTGGTGGTCAGTGTGCTCCCACAGCAGGAAGGCCGCTTAGCGAGCTTACTGAATGGTGGCAGGCGCAGTGGGGCCATAATGAGCAGGAATGGCGCAGCGCCCAGCCTGGGCTCAGGCTCCTCCCCCGGCTGCCTGCCACTTCCCATACCCACAGGGATCGGGCCAAAACCGTCAGTCAGACATCCCCCGAGGGGTCCCGGATTGCAGAAGGGTGCAGGCCAGCCTGAGGGACCCCACTGGTACATGGACCTCTAGTTTTTTAATAAAGTCATAGATAGCTTTGACTGGGTGCACAAAAAATTCTCCATAGATTTATTTCAGTTTCAGGTATCAGTGAGGAAAGACAGCAAGTTTAACGGCCTTCTAGAGGCATTGCAGCGGACCCTGTTGGTGGCCCACTGTGTCTCTTCAGTGTGCTCTATCGTACTTCCAGCTGCCAATCCTTCGCTAGAGAGTTTTTCCTGCAGCTCTAAAATGCAGAGGTTCCTACATAAATTCCTCAGATTTCATGTCTCCTGGGTAGGTAATTTATACACCAGAGTTCCCATGGATCAAGTCCCACTTGCCCACAGAGATGTATAGCTCAATAACACATCCATTATTGTCCCTCTTCCTTTCCTTTTGTCACTTGCCTATCCTCCCCCTGCTTTTTTAGCACCTTCCATTAAAGCTTGCATTCACCCTTTCCTCAGGAATATTTGTGTGGGAGTCCAAGCTAAGGCAGGAATATCCAATGTGGTAGGTCATGGGCAGTGTGGGGAATTGTACTACAAATATGCTTTTTTCTTTTGAATTATTACATTTGGCTTATAATCTCAAATAAATTGCATGCTCTGCCAGGACAAAGGTTATATTCATGAAGATAATGGGGGAGAAGGGAAGGTGGTAGTTTAATCTTCATCCCCCTCCTTACTTGCCCCTTGGCCCTGATTGCATAATAAAATCACTGGAGGTTCTCATTATAAATATAGGTTCCATGACCCCATCCCCAGAGTTTCTGATCCCTTGGCTGTTAGTAGGGCCCAGGAGTCTTGACTCCATCAGTGTGCCCATGTGTATTCCAATGTTGGTTTAATTCGAGAAGCATTGGATCATGAATTATGGAAGCAGCGCGTGTCCACACATGGCTTCCTCGAAGAGCCATCAAGAAATATGCCCTCAGGTCCTGAGTCTGCCACCTACCAGCATTTGTTATCCTGAATAAAACATCTAACCTCCCTGAGCCTACACTGGAAGCAGTTGGCCTGCATAACCTTCTAGCTTCCCTCCAGCTCTAGACATCTCCGATTCTGCATGGAAAATTTGGTTTGAGGATGAAATTTCTTTGTTGCTGTACCAACTGCATATTTCTCCCTAGAATTTGTCCTTTTCATTTCTTTCAGGAACTGAAGGAGTGCTCGGGCCATGTATTTGTGGATTCTGTGCCTGAATTCTGCTTACCAGAGGTAAGATTAAAGTGAATCTCACCGTAGAAACAAAGCATGTCTCGTCATCTCAAAATGAAGTCAGGAAATAATTTTAAGGGGTTTAGCTTCTCTCTTCAAGTTGAAATGAATCTGTTATTTCAGTCCCTTCGTTACACAGCTGAAATATCATTTAGGAGTTCTTTCTGTTGTCTGGGCATCATTTGTCACTCTCTTCCTCCTGTTCCTAGCTCTTTCCATAATCCCCACTAACACTTGTGCTCTTGGGCAAAGTAAGGAAATAGCTCAGGCCTTTGTTTTATAATTACAGTGCCTGTGATTTAGATAAGCCCTACTTTTCCTCGTCTCGCTTAGAGTGGGTAACTGGGAATTGCTGTTCTTCAGCCAGTGCAGTAAACGGTAAAATTTCCTGCTGACTTGAAAGATCACATTGAATGTTGCTTGAAATTCACAGATTCTGAACTGAGTTATGGATATCTGTAGTTTATATATTATCATCAGAGTGAGACTTGTTATAAGAGTCCCAGGCCAGTTTCATCCTTTAAAGGAAACAGAAATCAGTTTTCATTAGTTTTAAAGGAAACGAATCTCAGCTGACAGGCCCAATCCCCTGAGCGGCCTGGGCGCTCTCAGCAGACAGATGGAGTGCAGGGGAGCCAGTAGCTAATCCAGGGTTCCTGAGGAAATCAATGCGAAGCTACCATCCTGTCTTCTTGTCCCCCGATGGATCACAGCACCGGTAGAAATCTCTTTTACAGTCCAGTGCCAATGAGAAAAGAAATGTAGAGCCCTTTTCCTTATTTTTGTCCTCTCTTCCTCCCTCTCTCTCCATTTCTACACTTTCTTTGATACCCTATAGGTAACCATTTTTCTCTCTTCGTATGTGTGTGTGTGCCCTTTGGAATACCTGAGTGAACGAAAGGAAGGAAAACAAAGAAGGACGTGAGCATTGAAGGTAGCAGCAAAGGGAGAGAGTTTGAGATAAAGTAGTAAGAATAAGGGTGAAGGAAGACAGTGATTGAGAATCCTGAGCTCTCCCTGCCTGCAGTTAGTCTCCCTGTCATCTTCATTTGTCATCGAGGAACTGGTGGGGCAGTTGCCCACCTGTTCAAAGACTCCTAATGCTGGTGCTGTGTTTATTTCCAGTTTACCATCCACGGCATTGACCGTTGCATCTTCAGTTTATGGACAACAGTGTGGAACCTGAGTTGGTGTTCTCATGATTTTTTTGGGCCTGCTCCAGAGGGTGCTAAACTTTGAAATTAGACAATTACCATTTTGCAATTCACCGTTGGCAAGCTCAAAGAGTATTGGTATATTTAGGATTCTAGAGCCATATAATTTTTTTCAGCTTCTGTCATAATTTGTGGCTTATATAACAAGTTAGTAATAGTTGCTATTTTAAGAAAGAACCAGGGCATTGCGTCATCAGGAGAAAACAGGAGTGTCATAGGATCAGGAGAGAGGTGCTTAGTAAGCCCACTGACTTGGGTGAATCGGGCAGACCTCATGGAATTTGTAATCTTGTATGACTTCCTAAACATCCTAGTGTCCCCAAACTTCTGTACCAGCGACTGCATAAAGGCCCAGGACAATATAATAAGCAAGCAATAAATAGAGTAGTTTTGACCCAGTTTATAGGCTGTAGAGCCCAATTGTCCATATACAGTTTAAAATTAAAATAATCTTTATTGGATTTCCCTGAGTAAAAGTATGTAAATAAATATATAAATGTGAGTATATAAATGTGGCCTTGATAGTAAGTTTATTTCTCAGATGGAAAAATGTTTATGTAGACACTGTTGACATGTATGCAGACAGAATATATATGTATACCTATTTTCTTCCAGCTGTCCCCACCAAATTTCTCATCATTATAGATTCTGGGCTGATTTTTTTTAATACATTAAAGAGAAATGTTAAATATTCTCACGCAGGTCCTGTACATGGCAGGGAAGGAAGGTAGAGAAGCTTCAGAGCTTGGCTGTTGCCTCAGCTGTCCTTCCCGTTTTCTTCTAGGTCTGTCACTCTGCCTCTCCATCTTCATGTCTTTGTGTAAAAGTGGTTTTAGACCCAGAGGTCACGGTTTGATCCCAGTCAGGACACATGTCCAGGTTGTGGGCTCGATGCCCAGTGGGAGGCATGTATGAGGCAGCCAATCAGTGATTCACTCTCATCCTTGGTGTGTGTGTCTCTGTCTCCCTCTTCCTTCCTCTCTGAAATCAATAAAGATATATTTAAATAAAATCAACAATAAAAGTGGTTCTAGAGTGGTGGTGAGCATAGGACCACCAAAATGCTATGTGACCTTTCACGGTGAGGACATTGTCTTGGAAGTGCAGTGTACGGACATGGGGTCAAGAATGATGTAAATTGAATACTGTCATTAAGCCTTTTGTTCACACAGATTGCCATTGCCCTCGGCAGTATGTAGCTTTTGACCTCGAATCTACATGCCGTTCTCAGGAGCTGATTATGCCTCAGCAGCCTTATTAAATTAACTTATTTCATGTGTCAAGTCATTCAACCAGAAAATACCCACAGCAAAATGGTACATTGTCTCTGTCATTTGCAAAGAAGGCACAGACATCTCTGTCACTTCTTCGTGGGGGGCGTACTAGGTCAATGACCCGTTCTTCTGAAAGACTTCCTCGACTCACAGCAGACTGTCCTCAGTGCACCACGTGCTTTCCCTGGGGTAACTTCCGTGAGGGGAACTCAGTGGTTGAGGTGATTGCGTCTCAGTTTTCCCCACAGAAGGTGCTGCTTGTAACTGCATCCCTCCAGCAGCAGAGCCGAGGCCAGCCCTGTGCCGGCTATGCAGCTGGGAGGGGACAGAGATGAGTCAGCAGGATTCTTGACCCGAGAGACATTTAGTATGTAAGGGACAAAGTGATATTTGAGTTGCCATGGTACAGAGTAATAACTGCCATAAGAGGGCCATGCATGAAGTGCCTGGCTGATTCTGAGAAGTGGTTTCTTTCATCTTCATCTGGGCAAATCTTTAAGAGAATCATTTTTTTCAAAAGAGAGTTTTCATAAAATTTACTAAGCAGGGTAGCAGTTGTCCCTCACCTGCCAACTTGTCTTTGCCATTTTTACATGTCCTTAATGGGAAAGGGGGTAGATTTGGGGTTAAGACTAGGTTAAATAAGAGGATAATTTCCTTTTGTGACTCTGTCACTACTTTTTTTAGGAGGGAGTGGGGAGGGGGGTGTCTATATCCAGCACTAGTGGTCAGAAGTTACCTTAAAAAACAACAAAAGTCAGTTCCCGCCCTAGCTGGTTTGGCTCAGTGGATAGCCCATCAGCCTGTGGACTGAAGGGTCCCAGGTTTGATACCAGTCAAGGACACATGCCTGGGTTATGGGCTCAATCCTCAGTAGGAACTTACAGGAGGCAGCCAATCAATGATTCTCTTTTCTCACTGACATTTCTAACTCTCCCTCTCACTTCCTTTTTGAAATTAAAAAAAAAAATCGGTTTCCACGTTTGACTTTGGAGGAGCTGGTATCTCTGTGCTGCTCCCTCTGTTCCCACAATCAGTGGTGGGGCCACGTTGCATTCTAGTTCCCCTCACAGGTATATTGTGCTGTCTGTTGTGTTCCCTGGTCTCACCTGCCAGGCAACATTTATCCTCATAGGTCTGACACAGAACTCGGTTTAGTGCAGTGGTTGGCAAACTCATCAGTCAATAGATTCAAATATCATCAGTACAAGGATTGATATTTCTTTTGAGAGCTAAATTTTTTTAAACTTAAACTTCTTCTAATGCCACTTCTTCAAAATAGACTCACCCAGGCTGTGGTATTGTGTGGAAGAACCACACTCAAGAGGTCAAAGAGCCTCATGTGGCTCGCGAGCCGCAGTTTGCCGATCACGGGTTTAGGGCAACAGGACACTGCTGGTGTCCTGGCTGCGTTCTCGTTGTTAGCCATCCTGTCCTGCTACCCACCGTCAATATCAGGAAACATCCTAACGTGAGAACAGAAGTGTCGCAGGAAGACAGCATCATTCTGTAGCACCCAAACTACTCTGCATTCTGACAGCTTCCTCTTTCAGTCACAGCATGTTGATCTATGGGCTCGGAACAGATATGCATCATCCCCTCTCCTTTCTTTTCAGACGGAGCTAATAGATCTGTCTACGGTAGATGTGATCCTCATCTCTAACTACCACTGCATGATGGCGCTGCCCTACATCACTGAGCACACCGGGTTCACAGGCACAGTGTACGCCACCGAGCCCACCGTTCAGATCGGCAGGTGAGACACTACTCCATCCTGTGAGCATGAGGCTCAGGGCTCCTTCCTTCACTGGTGACTGTTAATAGAGTGCTGTGCCAGGAGTGATTGTTATTTCCTCCCTTGCAGCCGACCCTGAGAACAGGCATGAATAGACTGTTCTCCAGATAAAACAGACGGTTTCTGGAATCTCCCAGAGGCTGATGCTGCCAGTAGTCTTCACAGTGTGTGTGTGGTGTTTTTTTTTTGTTTTTTTTTAATCAAAACTAGAAGGAGGAGTTCCCGAGATAGCTCCTCTGTGCACATACTAATCAGGGGAGGTAACGTTTAATAAGATGCCACAAATATGCACTGCGAAGAGCTTCCGGAGAAAGGAACAGCATATTTAAGAAAAGAAGAAATTTTATTACTTTGTTTTCAAAATGTTCCCCCTCCCTATTATGGATTAGTGCAGACTAAATGCAAACAGCGTGTAGAAAACTAGATGGGTAAGTTGTCTGGACTGTTAGGAGACTGAAACACAGAACTCCAAGGAGTAAAACCTCAGGCCTTCTTTGACTCAGAACGCCCTGCTGTCTCTTTCTCTGCCCCTCTCAAGCCTTCATGGTTGCTGCAAGTAACCATAGCATCACTTAGTGAGAAGAAAATGACTCCAGAAAAAGAATTGTGTTGAAACAAACTAATAAGTGTGGTATAAGGTGAAACCATCAAGATCAAAAGTATGGGTTCTAGTGTCTTGTAGAAGGCCAACAAATGCAGTTACCAGAAATAAAATAGTATGCCCTTATTTTTGTGTTAAATCACATTACCTGCAGTATGAATAGGAAAATGTAAGGGATCTGAGAAGAGACATTATAGGACTGTAGGACATGGGAGGTGATGGATCAGTTTCATTGAGAGGTTGAGGTGAAAACATTGGACTCCAGTCTGAAAAAGTCACAGCTATTCTTCTGAAAGCTGTAACCAGAAAGGTAATGAGCCTGGTCCCAGATCTTAGATGCTAGGACTCATACTGCTCCTTCAAGTTGAAAGGAGGGGTGATAATTAAGAATAAATCAATAAATGGAAATGAAGTGAAGGCGCTCACCATCCAAGTGCTAATACATTGTTGGTTGATTGCGAGAGGATTGGAGTCAGTATGGATCATCTATCTCTACTGGGTTATGCAAGGGGTCTCATACTGTTGAAAACCTGCTTCCAGCTTATTGGTCTTCCTGTAGTTATCCAGGATTCTGACAGTTTTCTGTACATGAACCCCTCAGAGCATGCCAACCATTGATCCCATAGAGTGGGTTATTTCTTACATTCCCTCAGTTGTGGTTCTATAGTAATCCACCTCAAGACATGCATAGCCTGCCCTTTTGTAGGTCCTTGAGTTAAGTTTTTAGGATCAGTCTTTAGAGCAGGATTGGGGGACCGTTTTTCTGCCAAGGTCTGTTTGGATATTTACAGCATCATTCATGGGCCACACAAAATTATAAATTTAAAAATTAGCCGGCTGTATTTGGCTAAACATTTCATTAACTCACCCCTAATGCCTTGGCAGGGCCAGGTCAAATGATTTCTCAGGCTTTATATGGCCTGAGGGCTAAACATTCCCTACCCCTGCTTTAGGAATATTCCATATGGAATTTTGTTAATCCCTAAGACACACATGAAGAAAAACGGTCATTTAATATTTCATTTTATTTATTTATTTTAAATATATTTTTATTGATTTTAGAGAGGAAGAGAGAGAGAGAACAACATCAGTGATGAGAGAAAATCTTCTATGGGTTGCCTCCTCATACCCCACACTGGGGATCAAGTCAGCCATCTGGGAATCGTACCTAGTCTCCTGGTTCATAGGTCAGAGCTCAATCATTGGCCAGGCCTTTTAATATCATTTTAAAAGTCCAATCGACCCCTGCTGCCACCAACAGCAAGTACTTCACTTCATAATCATTTAACTTTTACTCCATTTATATTTTTAGTTACATAAAGGCAGCGATCCTAGAGTGAGAATTAAACCAGAGGCCTATATATTTTAGTGTTTGGAGATGAAAACATACCAGGCTTGTTTTAGAGGTGAACTAAATAATTTATGTCCCAAATTTTTAACTTAGAAATTCAATAGGAGGCTAGATTTATATTCAACTTTATGTAAAATGGTGCCCACATTCATATGCAACAGAGGGAAAGATAATTGGGGAGGGAAAAGGCAGAAAAGCCCATTTCAGTTGACTTCTCTGTTGGAGTGCAGTGTTTCCCTAGTTCTGTGAATGTTCTTCATTTTTTTGTTTGTTTGTTTGTTTGTTTAAACTCAGGCTTCTCATGGAAGAGCTGGTGAATTTCATTGAAAGAGTGCCCAAGGCACAATCTGCCTCCTTGTGGAAGAACAAGGACATTCAGCGGTGAGCAGAAGGCCTGTCTGTCCCCCTTAGATTCTCTTCTCCCTGTTTATGAAAGGGTTATGATCAATTCAACCAACATACTTTGAGAGGCAACCACGCCATGGGCAAGGTATTGTGCTTGGCCTGGGAGTGTTTAAAAACTAGTAAAACAATTATCTGTCTTTGAGGTATTCAGGAGGCAATGGAAATCAGACAGTTAGCAGGCAGATTACAAGTGGGATGAATGCATTAGATTTGATGCTTGATCACAGTGCTGTGGGTACTCAGAGAATGAAAAAACTCTCTGCTTAGGGAAGCCCAGGAGGACTTCCTTAGGAGTACTGTCTCCTTAGAACAGCGGTTCTCAACCTGTGGGTCACGACCCCTTTGGGGGTCGAACAACACTTTCATAGGGGTCGCCTAAGACCATTGGAAAACACAGATATGATTCATAACAGTTGCAAAATTACAGTTATGAAGTAGCAACAAAAATAATTTTATGGTTGGGGGTCACCACAACATGAGGAACTGTATTAAAGGGTCTCGGCATTAGAAAGGTTTAGAACCACTGCCTTAGAGGAAGAAAAGGATTTTTCCAGGTGGAAGAGATTCAGGCACAGCATCCTAGGATATAGTGTATTCAGGGAACAGGGAGAAATTCAGGGTGGATTAGACTGAGTAGAGAAGAGAAGATGAAACTAAAGAGGAACATTGAGGCAAGATAATGAAGAAACTTAATGTGTCACGTTTGAATATTATTGAGGGTGGGAAGTCCATCAATGGGGTTTTAAGGAGGAGAATGACATGATCAAGTATTCTGGGGAAGGTAACGCCAACAGCATGGAGAGAGGATGTAAGTATGCAGATGGGGGCAGGACACCAGCAGGAAGACGGTGTCAGAAACCCAGAGGGGAGAACAGAGGCCTGAACTAAGGCAATAGTAATGAACATGAGGGTCTAGCTTAAAAGATATTTCCGTGATAGAACTGAAGAGAATTGGTAAGAACTGTGAAGAAGATAAGATGTTGTAACTAGGAAGGTAAGCAGAGCCCTGAGTGGAAGCCAGGGGGAAAACCCGGGCTTATCAGTGGTCTTAGATACTGCAGATGGATCAGCATGTAAGGTGGACGAGGCCCTTGACCGTGGACACTCCAGAGAAGTTAGTTTCAATGGCCCCTGGATCAGAAACCAGAAGATAAGAGGTGAGGTAAGTAGAAAGATAATAGATGAGGCAAGGGGGCAGCTTGGTTCCACTCCGGTGCTCTCACACTTCGTTGGCAGTGGAGGACACTAGTTAGTCCTAACATACTGTAGTGTCTCTAACCCTGACCACCGCTGCCCTCTCCTCCAGGCACCACAGTCACCCAGCCTCTGGGCCTGGCATCCAGAGTCACGTCAGGGCTCGTCTGTGACTTCTTAAATAGCAAACTCTGACCATCGCTCCTCTTTTCCATCTGTCTTGCCACCAAGTTCTCTTTCCCTCTAAATCAGTGATTGTTCGCCATCTAGTTATCTAAACTTAAGAAAGTCATAGTTTTTGAGAATATTATTACTTCAAGAATACATAAATATACCTAGCAGAATGTGCTTTGTTTTTATACTATAACTATTTCAGAGTTTGAGCATGTAAATTACCTCTATTCATTCCTTTGTATGAATTATTTATTTTATTTAGTATAGGTAGCTCTATTCTCAATGTTTTATTTAACACATTTATTTATTTATTTATTTTCAATCCTCACCCAAGGACATTTTCATTGATTTTATTTTTATTTTTTCCCCCATGTGTCAAAGGATCCCCTTCTTTTTTTTAAATTTCTTTATTGATTCAGATATTTTTGTTTGTTTGTTTGTTTAAATTAAATCTTTATTATTCAGATTATTACATTTGTTTCTCTTTTTTCCCCTCCATAGCACCCCTCCACCCAGCTCCCACCCCTCCCTCTGCCCTTAGCTCCCTCCCATTGATCTCATCCATAGGTGTATGATTTTGTCCAGTCTCTCCCTGTATACTCCTCACACCTTTCTCCCTGAGAATTATCAGTCCACTCCCTTTCTGTGCTCCTGATTCTAGTATATTCACCAGTTTATTCTGTTCATCAGATTTTTAATTCACTTAATTTTTAGGTTCACTTGTTGATAGATATGTATTTGTTGTTCATAATTTTTTGGATTTTACCTTTTTCTTCTTCCTCTTCTAAAAGAGTACCTTTCAGCATTTCATATAATACCTGTTTGGAGTTGATGAACTCATTTAGCTTTTTCTTATCTGTGAAGCTCTTTATCTGCCCTTTAATTCTGAATGTTAGCTTTGCTGGATAGAGTATTCTTGGTTGTAGGTTCTTGCTATTCATCATGTTGAATATTTCTTGCCACTCCCATCTGGCCTGCATCATTTCTGTTGAGAAATCAGCTGACAGTCGTATGGGTGCTCCCTTGTAGGTAATGAACTGTTTTTTTCTTGCTGCTTTTAATATTCTCTCTTTGTCTTTTGCTCTTGGTATTTTAATTATGATGTGTCTTGGAGTGGTCCTCTTTGGATTCCTTTTATATGGGGTTCTGTGTGCTTCCTGGACTTGTAAGACTATTTCTTTCACCAGATGTGGGAAGTTTTCAGTAATTATTTCTTTAAATAGGTTTTCAGTATCTTGCTCTCTCTCTTCTGGCACCCCCACAGTTTTGATGTTGGTACGCTTGAAACTGTCCCAGAGGCTCCTTACATTATCTTCGCATTTTTGGATTCCTTTCTCTTCTTGCTTTTCCAGTTGAGTGTTTTTTGCTTCTTTATATTTCAAATTTTTTACTTGATTCTTGCCTTTCTCTAGTCTGCTGTTAGGACTGTATAATATTTTTTATTTCAGTCAGTGTCTCTAGTATGTCCTTTTTCATCTCCTCTTGGGTCTCACTAAATTTATCCAACTTTTCTAGCATATTCTTGAAAAACCTTATAAGTGTGGTTTTCAACTCTATATCCAATCGTTTTTTTTTTCCTCCATTTCTTTTCTTTGTGATCCCTTCCCTTGTCTCAGCATTTTCACTATGCCGGGGAAACTTCTGTGTTAAATTCAGCCTTATGATACCAGACTTGCAAAACTGAAGAAGCCTCTCTTGAGCTTGGGATGGGTGGAGTCTCAGGGCTTAAGGGACCACCTTGCCTTCCAGTCGGCCCCACCCTCCACGGCCCCTGAGTCTCACGTGATTGGGTAATCGCTGGAGCAGTCCTTGTGCGCGAGCCCCCGCAGTGCCTCTAGACCCGCTGCCTTTCCAGCTCCCCTGTGCACCAGGACCACACGAGTCTAGGTCTCCAGGGTTTCGCCCAAAACAGGGGTTTAGTGGAGTCAGAAGTGGCCTAGTTGGGAGGGTCTGTCTCCCGCCCACTCGTGAAAGCCAGCGGCCCAATCAGTAATCTGTCCTCTGCGCGGTGCTGTGCGCGCTACCACCAGTCCTCTGATCTTTTGCGACTCCCCTAAATTTCCATGCACCTCTCCCTTTTCACAGTCCAAACTTCCCCCGTATGAGTTTCGGCTGGATCTGGGGTTTAGTGTCGTAAGATAAGGGGTTCAATGCCGTTGGGAGTCTCCGTTTCCCTCCCGCCAGAGAAAGCCAGCCAGGTACTCCGCACTCGTTCTCTCAGCGCGAGTCTCTGTACCTCAGCTTTTTGCAGCTCCTCTGGGTCTCCGTGAGCCCCTCTCTTTCCTTCTAGCTGTAGAACTTACACTCAGCCAGCTTTCCTGTGGTTCTGGATGCTGTCTGTTCTGTCTTTTAGTTGTAGTTTTGAAATTGTTGTGCGAGGCAGCAGTGTAGGTGTTTACCTATGCTGCCATCTTGGATTCTCTCCTTGATTCAGATATTTACATATGTGTCCTTATTCTCCCATTAACGCTCACCTCCCATGTATGCCCCATGCCCTTGTTGTCTGTGTCCATTGATTAGGCTTATATGCATGCAGGAATGAAGGAGAGAGAGAGAGAAACAGGATCATAGATGTGAGAGAGAAACATGAACTGAACCTGCAACCCAGATATGTACCCTTGCCAGGAATCAAACCCACAACCTTTTGGTGTATGGGACAATATTCCAGCCAACTGAGTCACACCGACCAGGGCTAAATATAAATTTTTTTTTAAATATATTTTATTGATTTCTTACAGAGAAGAAGGGAGAAGGATAGAGAGTTAGAAACATCGGTCAGCTGCCTCCTGCATGTCCCCCAATGGGGATGTGCCCACAACCAAGATACATGCCCTTGACCAGAAATGAATCTGGGACTCTTCAGTCCGCAGGCCGACGCTCTATCCACTGAGCCAAACCGGTGTTGGCTAAATTTAATATTTTAACACTATCATTTTCAGAAGAGAAAGCAGGCACAGAGAGGTTAAGTAACTTGTTCAAGAAGCTACTGAGATACAATAGGATTTGAATTCATACCCCAGATAGTCAGGCTAATCTGGTTCCAGAGTCTGTGCTCTTCACCACTGTGCTGGACCGCCTCTTGGGTCCACATACATTTCTTCTCACATGTGTGAGACCCCTTTTATGTGAGGAAGGAGGAAGGATGTATAACTGCACATTCTTTCCTGTGCTTTATGGATCTTCTTCATGTCTCTGCGTCCTCACTTTGGGATATGGTGTCTGTCTGGTTTGGGTTAGGAAATGTTTTCTCTTACACTCACATGTCTGAGTCTTTATATGGTTTCCTTGATCTGCCCACTCACCTGCTTAATATAGAGACCACTTCGCTCCTCACTTTGCATTTTTTAAAAAATATATATATTTTATTGATTTTTTTACAGAGAGGAAGGGAGAGGGATAAAGCGTCTGAAACATCAATCAGAGAGAAACATCAATCAGCTGCTTCCTGCATTCCCCCTACTGGGGATGTGCCCGCAACCAAGGTACTTGCCCTTGCCCGGATTCGAACCTAGGATGATTCGATTCTGCAGGTTGATGCTTTATTCACTGAGCCAAACCAGCCAGGACTAATTTTGCATTCTTATTCTCTGTTCCCTTTCCTCCTGCCATTGCTGTACCTTCTACCCCTTTTCTTTCTCTCTCCCACATGCTCCCTGAACCACATTGAACCCAGGTCTCTACATCCCTCCTTGGAAAGCAGAGAACTTTGTTTTCTTTCCCCATGGAACATGTATGCCTTGGCTCCCTTTACTTCCTCCTTTTAAATTTATACCCTTTATAATATTCTGCTGCAAATAATTTTGGCATACCAGAAATGATGTTCAAAGGTCACTATTTCCTGACTCCCAAACTCTGGGCCAAGTCTTAGGAAGTTCCAAGTTTTTATTTTGCCTTTCCTTCTGTGACCTTGAGCAGAGTCCTTGGCACTTTTCCTTTGCCTTCCATTTATAAAATACAAGATAACTGGCTTACAAAAGAAGTGCTGTTGTATATTCGGGAGAGGAGTGGATTGAGCTTGAAGAAGCAGAAGGGTAGGGTGGGGCTGAAAGTTATTTTTTAAGAATCTTAGAAAATCTACCTTATAAAAAAAGTGCTAATTGAAATAAAATCTTGTATTTGCTATCCTGCCACCTGGTGGGCGAAAGTCAGACTTGAAAACCAGCTGGATAAAGGAGCAGGGAGAATAACTTGTGATTTTGGAGAAAACCGTATTTCATTATTTCATATATCATGACCATATTTCTGATCCTGATCAAGTATGTTGTTTTCGCTTTTGAGCATGAGATGAGCTGTGCTAATTGATAGAAAAAGAGGGAGTCTAATTATTGGAACAAATATATTGAAGTATTAGGAAGACAAACTAAGAAAGTTGTGTCGTCTTTTTTTCTCCTGGGTAAACTCAGCATACATATCAGACATGGCGAAAGAATTTGAAGAGTTGCTTTGTAGTTGACATCAGACAAAAAAAAAATTCTTTTGAAATATCCATCTAGAATTTAGTCTTGGCCAGAATATGAAAAGTGCTTCATTTGGACAATATTTATGCTAAAGCATTCACGTCACTTTAAATTTTTTCTGTCACAAGCCTCTTGATCTCTAGTGCCTCAGAATACTATAGCATATGATACTGAGAAACACTATTTTTGCTGTCTAGTACGTTGACATTTTCCCCAAGTGATATGGGCTATGTCTTCTCTTCATTTTTTGTTGGTGATATTGCTTTTTTTTCCCTTTAATTTCTGCACTTGCCTTATCTGATTCCTCTAAAGTAGGCATCACAAACTGGGGTGGTTCCAGGCATGGGGAAGAGAAGTATAGGAGTGAGGTGAGATCCAGGAAGTATGCATCAGAGACCTCACCTCTCTAATGAAACAGCTGACACACAGCTTCAGCTGATTGTGACCATGTGGGAATATGAACCTGTCACTGACAAATCTTTTTTATTTTTTAAGAGAAACTCAAAATTTGGATGTTTTAAATGTCATTTTAAAAAATCTTTTGTTTGCTCACATATTAAAATAAAATCCTGTATGATCCAGATATAAACATCTCTGTGAGTTTGACCTGAGATTTGAGGCCCCAATTTTTGACTTCCGCTAAACCTCATGCAGGCAATCTCTTGGTTAAGTGCCTTGAATGAATGCATTTTAGTAGATTAAGTTGCTAATAAGACCATCAACTAAAGAAAACAATAAATTAAAATCTTTCTAACTCATTGGTCAAACGAGTTTGACAAAGTCCCTTAAATCATTTCCCTTAAATCATAGTTTGAATTAGCAGTTGATTTAGTATTAGTAAGTGTACCAAAAAAACACACACAAAAAACTACTACTCTTGCTTTTTGGCAGCTGTCTGACTCCCTGCCTTAGATGACATTTCCCTGAGATTTATTTAGATGTTAACTATCCTTCTTTCTCATTTTGACATTTCGTCTTCTTGAAAAAAGAGAGTTTGAAGCGTAGGAAAAGGAGAATCCCTTGCAGTGTAATTTTTGAGTTTCTGATTTTTCCATACCCACTTCAGAGTTTAGATATTCTGTTTAAAATATATTTTATTGATTTTTTTACAGAGAGGAAGGGAGAGGGATAGAGAGCTAGAAACATGGATGAGAGAGAAACATCGATCAGCTACCTCCTGCACTCCCCCTACTGGGGATTGTGCCCGCAACTAAGGTACAGTACTTGCCCTTCAAGTCCAAGACCACAGGCCGATGCTCTATCCACTGAGCCAAACCAGTTAGGACAGAGTTTAGATATTTTAATGGGAAAATTCAAAGCAAAATATTTCACTTAAAAAAACTAACCCATCCTCTAGTATTTTTTTGTTTAAGGCTGCCATTTTTTTGTATAAGACTAGAAATCTGCAATTATAATTCAGGTTCTTGTCATAATGCTCACAGGCATTAAGGAATTATGCATTGATACATTCCAGGCTGAAATGTTTTGGCAGTTTTCAGTAGTCAGAGCTTAAAATGTGAGTTCATACCTTACAGGAAATATAAAAGAAAAAAACAATCATATTCTAGTTGAAGTTCCTCAGCTCTGACACTTCTTTGGTATTTATAGGAGAATTTATCAGGACTAACTCTCGTAGGCAGAAAATTAAAGCTGTGGACTTGGAGGTCAAATAGGCTGGTGTTTGAATTTCAGATCTGCTTCTTAGTAGCTTTCGCACGTTATTTCTTCAAGGTCCAATTCCTCATTTATAAACTAGGAATAATATTACCAACTACAGAGGGTTGTTAGGAGATTAAATGAGCAATATGAGTCAAGTCTTTTTTTTTTTTTAGTGGTAAGCACATAGTAGTACTCAGTAAACACCCTCATCCTTTTCCCCTTGAATGATGCACTTGGCTCACATAGCCTCCTGCCAGTTACCTGGACACATCTGCCTTCCACAGACTAATTTTTTGTTAGACTCTTCCTTTCCTGATTAAAGCAAGGTAGGATAGTAGAAGGGAGACTGTTTTCTCACCTCTCTCTCTCTCTCTCTCCCTCTCTTTTTCTCTCACTTTTTAAAAAATTTTACTGAATTTAATGGGATAACAGTTAATAAAATACAGGTCTCAAATACAGGTCTCAGTTCTATAATAAATCATCTGTATGTTGTGTGGTTACCATTCAAAGTCTCTTAAACCATTTTCTGACTCTTCTTGCCTCTAGTTATTTAGTGCTGCCATTCAGGTTCTGAGACTCAGTCTCCTTTTATATGAAATAAAAGAATTGAGTTAAATTATCTCTAAGCTCACATGTGTTACACTTTTTAAAGACGTCCAAGGGAGAGGCTCCTTCAGCAGATCCTGTGGAGTGGCGGTACTTTGCTGGAGTCCTCACAGCGTGTTCTTCAGCATTGCAGTCCCAGAAACTTAATCATCCCATTTCGCTCAGAGTTGATTAGCCTCTGATTCAGGCTAACCCAACTTCCAGGATATTGACTAACACACAAAAATTCCATGTAATCACATTACACCGAGACGTCTGCCTGGCTCCGGAATTAGAATGGTTCATCTCTCTAGGACACTCTGTTTTGGTCAGCAGGTCCACTTACGAGATCAAATTATAGATAGAGTTTTTTTCATGAGCACAGAATTAAAGCAGAGATAGTTTAGGTGCTCTCAGGGATTGTTTCCGTTACCCCTGTTGTAGCCTAAGCAATTGCCTTTGTCCTTTTTAGAGATAAATTGATCTAAAACAAAAATTCAGGGTTTTAATCTAGTTTGAGGTTACTATTAAATGCATGGTTTTTGAAACTCCATATTCAGTGAACTATCTAGATGTTTCACTCTGCTCACACCCCACCTACATGTGTGTCTAGCACAGTTTGCTGTAATGAGAAGAAGAAACAACTTTTCTGCTTCTTATATTCTTTTGTATTTTGCTCTTACATTCATTTTGTCCGTTCAATCATCACACTCTTAGAAAAAGCCCAACCAGTGTTTTATTTATAAGCTTCTAAGTGGCCCCAGTGGACTTCCAAGTCTCTCTTTTTCACAAAAGCTCATGCTGGTGTGCTGCCTGGGCTTTGGGTGGAGGAACACGCAGAGCTCTGGCCTGCTGTCAGAGCACTGGGAAGCCCTTTAGTAGGCACTCGAGTATGATAAGAGCAAAACAAAACAAGGAAATCTTTTAAAAAGTACTTATGAAACATTTAGACTCTGAGAACTTGACTTTGATAAATTAGAAAGCCAGGAAAAAAAAAACACCCAGAGCTTGTTTGCACTGTATTTCCTTATCAGCCAATAATCCTAATGGCTTTGAATGGCTCTCTAAATGCCTCTGTATGATAATGTCCCTAGGTGAGGGGAAGGAGAGTTCTAGGGAAACCTAAGGTACATGATGTTAAAGACAAGATTTTAAGAGATAGAAGAAAGTAAGTAGCTCAAAAAGTAAAAGGAGATTCGTGGGTATAAATATGGAATTCAGAGAACTTCAAACTTATTTGATGATTAACTCCAAATGCCTGGCATTATAGTAAGTTCATAGAAAAATGCCCCCAAAAGTTTAAGACACTCCCTGTACTTGAGTTTATCAAGCAAAGATTAGGTACCAAGTGGCAAGACATAGGCTAGTTTTGACAGGGTAAGTAGTGTTTGAATGAGGACAGAGATTATTCTAAGAGAATGGAGCAATGTGGGTTAAAACATGGTAGAATGGCTCAGTTAAAATACAATCAGCCCAGTGCACACCAGAAAGGAGAGAAAATAATGAAAAGATCACATTATGTAAAACAAGAATGAAACTTTGTACCTTTGAAAATGCCAACAATATATTTGACTGATTTTTAGTTTAAGTCTCTTGTCTAGCTGATAGAAAACTCATCCAAATTGTTTGTGAAAATATAGTCACCAAACCTCTATGAGAAAGGAAACCTTGTAGATATTTCCAAATAGAGAAATAGCAAATAATTAGGTAGTTTTAGATCTGAAGGGTGTAGTGAGTATATAAGGTACCCAAAGAATTGAAGAATAAAAGGATCAAGGGGAATTAATATGTACT